>JAUTBS010400749.1:0-10195 GCA_032361285.1 Aequorea victoria | reverse complement strand
GTGCAAAAGACCCTTTCCCATCAATTTATAAAGCAAAGTAATAGAATCCTACTTCAATTCTATGATCAACTACGGTGGAAAAAAAAAAAAGTTCTAATATCGAAAGGATTTAAGAAGTTGATCCAAAGGAGTCCAACGAATCCTTGTCATTCTATGCTTCTACAAATACAAGAAGTTAGATTCTAACAAGAAAAACTAACTTGCATGTTGAAAATTTGAAATTAAAAAAAAAGCCTAAAAAAAAAAAAAAAGGCCCGCTCACTGTGCACAAAATATGTACATAAATAAGTCTCAATGGGACATTTGGAGGACTGTAAATTTTAGCGTATCATAAATTGACACGTGTCACAAAAAAAATATAACACAATTACTGGCTAATCAAATATCGCCGTGTTATGAGGGTCACAAATCAAGATTGCACGAATGATTCAACTGCATGACGCCACGTGTAAAATAATACAGTTCTCAAAATAATAAGTTTTGAACTAATTAAATTAAGTCACTTGGCACAGGAGACTTACATGAAAGAAAAATAAACATTTTCTCTAAATAAATTCAAATTAAAGTGTATAATTATCTCTTTAAAATAAATAAAATAGATATAATTATGTAACTAGATAATTATCTCTTTAAAAAATAAATAAGAAAATATAATTACATTCTTAGATAATTATCTCTTTTGAAATAAACATAATAAAGAAAATTATCAAGACTTTGAGTCTCTTCATTACTTTTCACCACCCTCCTATAAATAGAGGTGTCCTCTCCCAAACTTCGTGAGTACAACGAGGACTACGACGACGAGGACGATGACGAGTTAACGAGTTTACATACAATACTCGAAGGCGTCAGACAATCGAGAGAGAGCTCTGCAGATTAAACCTTCAAAGCCTTTGAGATCTTTCTTATTCAAGTTTCATCGTCTGTTCCGCAAAATCAGGAGGAGATTCAGCTGCTCGATTCGGAAACGCGCTGCCAAGCTCTCGAGTCAACATTTGAAGAGAAGAATCAGAAGATTTATTTCTTTAATTCTGAAATACCATCAGAGACTGTAACCCATTTTCAAAGTTAATACAAATCTAATTTGTTAATCAATTTTCTGTCATGATTTTGCAGACACAAAATTTATTATCTACAAATTTCTGGCACGCCCGGTGGGACAATCTTTGCCTCTCATCTCTTCTCTTCATCAAAAAAATAAAATCCACAATGGTTTCAAATAACGACAGTTCAAAAGTTCTTCAAATCAAAGTTGGAGATCTGAAACCTTCAACTGCTGCAAAGACTGGTTCAGGCTCTAACACTCAGAGCACTGGTCCAGGAACTCGAAGCTAGGCAAAAGCAACGACCACACTTGTGCAAGCCCAGCTGTTGCCGCTTAAATCAATTCCAGTCTTTGGTTCTACTCTGCCAAAAACACCACAAACACTTTCAAACGCCTCACAAGTCGATAAAGAAAGAGTTATGTTACAGACAAACAAGAAATTTGTTACTGCTATTCAAAAGATATTGTCGCACCATTCCTTGTCTCAAGAATCGATTTCAAGAGTTAAGATTCACGAAGATCTAGAGAAAAAAAAGATTCGAGCAGTTCTGACTCTTCATCTTTGCCTCTAACTCCCCAATCAAAGTTCTACTTAGCTGATAATGTCGTTATGCCTGTGATAACGAGGAACGTTCTTATCCTGAAGGAGCAGGCTGCTCTCTTGACAAAAACTGTTGAAGCACTCTGCAAGATTGTGCAAGATTGTGATGTTCAAATCAGATCAATGATGAACAAAATCGATAGCATAAGAAATTCAAGTCTAGTTGCTCCTAGCCCTCCAAAACCTCAAGAAGCGATTGAAACTTCTAGCAAGCAACAAGAAGTGGTTGAAACTTTCAACAAGCACCAAGAAGCCCAAAAGAGTTTGCATATTTCAACTGATGGCTCTATCCTCGTCGATCAATTGAAGGAGTTCATTCTATGCGCCATTCAGGATAAGTATGATGAAGCACCAAAATATTCTCTTACTTATGCTAAACCTTACACTCGGAGAATTGATCAATTGAAGATGCCTTTCGAATATCAGTCACCGAAGTTCCAACAACTTGATGGCAAAGGTAATCCAACGTAGCACATTGCTCACTTCGTAGAAACATGCAATAATGCTGGCATTGATGGTGATCTTCTAGTCAAGAAATTTATTCGAACACTCAAGGGAAATACTTTTGATTGGTATTGCAACCTTGAATCTAGCACAATCGACAATTGAGAGAAAATGGAACAGGAATTTCTCAATCGTTTCTACAGCACTTGTCGTACCGTCAGTATGATTGAACTCACCAATTCACATCAATGGAAAGAGGAACCTGTTATTAACTACATTAATAGGTGGAAAAGCTTGGGTCTTAACTATAAAGATAAGTTAAGTGGGACCTCTACAATCGAAATGTGCATCTAGGGTATGCATTGGGGTTTGGGCTATATTCTTTAAGGAATCAAACCCATAACTTTTAAAGAATTGGCTACTCGTGCTCATGACATGGAACTCAGTATTGCAGCAAATGGAAATCAAGGACTCGCCATCCAAGAGCCTAGAAAAATCATAAGCAGACAGGACATTCATAAAGTGGTCAAACCTTCATCAAAGACTGAAAATAATGAGTCAATAACAGTGGTTGCAACGACATTCACTATTGCTGCTAAACCAAGAAAGAATGAAAGGGAGAAGACTGATTCTAGTCAAGGGAATGGAAGGAGGAGCCTCTGTTGTCTCTGCATTATCTGTTTTGTCTCCATGAACTACGCTGGTCTGATCCTTTCAAACAGGGTACGTAGGCTGCTTGACGAGAACTCGAGCACGACCTTTTCACTTTGCACATTTTTATTTTCTTGTTTTTAGCCTAAGAACGGTTTAATCAAAATGGATTGTCTATGGTACTTTGACATTCACTCATCCACGCGTTGCGGTGAGAGTTCTGTCAAAGAGGGATAACTGTAGACACTCTAATTTTGACTAAACCGCACATAGGCTGGTTCCGGTAGCTTCCAATGATGAATGCATACATCATCCATGTCAAAGGAGAATTCGTGCAGGTCCAAAAGTCCGAGGAATACCCCAATGCACCCCGAAAGACCCTAAAATACCCAAAATACAAAAAATACCCCTCCGTGCAGCCCTACCTGGCGCTGCGCCACCTCTAAGTGGCGCACGCCACTTCCATCCAAAAAGATTCACGCCATTTCCACCCTAAGCCACGCCATTACTTTTTCTGTACCCTTTCCACGCCATGTTAGGAGCCCTAGCCACCTTTGCCCCTGGTGCTGCGCCACCTCAAAGTAGCGCACACCACTTTCAACTTGGCACACGCCACTTTAAGAGGAAGCTTCCACCCTTTGGTAGCTTGCTTGCCCATTTTCTATAAATAGGTGACTCCCCCCACCCTATTTTAGACCCCCAATTCCCAAGACCATCGAACATTTGCCAAAATATAAACTTAAGCATAAGCAATTCCCAAAACATCTACTAAAACTCAAAACTAAAACTAACCAATTCGGAATCCCTTGTATTGGAAGGACTCCGAGGACTCAAAGACTGCATAGAAGGCCTTCTCGGAATGCGTCGTATTTGAGGAAACGCTTCAGAACTGCTTGAAACTTCGTTTCTCTTCAGGGATATGCGGTAAATCCACTTTTTTCTCATCTTCTTCATTTATCCATCGTATTTAAAACTCTTAGAACTTTTTCTATTCGGTAAAATAGGAGAAAGAGCTCGTTGGCCTCATTCTCCCCAGTTCTATTTTCTATTTTCTATTTAAGCATCTTTTCGTATTTCTTAGACAATCATATTTTTCTTTCTTCTTAGCTTTAGAAGTGCATGAAATGTAGGGTTTAGACTATTTATAGAAAACCTTACGTGAATTGCTATATTTTTTTATTTTCTTTCTTCTATAAAAACATCCGCACACAAAACCACACTTTTTTCTTAAAACAGTAGCCCCTTTTTGGACCTCCTGGTGACAAGCTCACTCTTCCATAATGACGCGCGCCACTTTCAGAGAGCCCAAAAGTGGCGCACACCATGTCCATATGGCTCGCGCCAGGTTGTTAGGTGGCGTGCGCCATCTTTTCTTGCAACCAGTGGCTTCCAATAGCCTTTTCCTTGTTTTTTATGTTTAAACAGCATGTTAAAATACACTTGCACACCAAAAGCACACTATTTACTTAAAATAGTACCCTCTTTCGGACCTCTCGGTGACGAGCTCACTCTTCCATAGTAACGCGCACCACTTTTAGAGAGCCAAAAGTGGCGCACACCATGTCTATATGGCGCGCGCCAGGTTGTTAGGTGGCGTGCGCCACCTCTGTTTGCAACCAGTGGCTTTTCAGCAGCTTCTTTCCATCTTTTCTGCATAAACAACATGTTTTATATGTATCAACTGCACTGTTTTGTTGTCATCTCCCACTTGATATGCCTTTAAGTGTAAGAATGTTTAGAAAATCTTAATTTTAGGTTAGGGCTTGTTTTCTTGTTTGCTTTTTTTAGGTTCTCTCTTCAATTTTCTTTCTGTATGTGTGTTGCTTTTAATAGTTTTAAGACAAGAACTAAAAGAAATGGTTAAGTAAAGGCCAGTTTTCGAATCGGGCGAGAGGAGTGTCTAACACCATCCCCTTTCGTACCTTAGCTCCCGAACCATTATCTCTGGTAAGGACGGACTAGTTTCTTGAAAGTCTTGGTTTCTTAATTTTTTTGAAAATTAAGTAGCAACTCCAATTGTGCAGCCTTTAACACGGACGTATTTGGAGGAGGCTTTCTTTTCAAAAATATAAAAACAAACCGCTTTTTCTTTTATCCTAAAATCGAGAGCGAGTTTTCAAAATGGTATACAAAAAAATTGATAGGGCGGCAAGTTTTTTGAATGATGGTTTCCTCACATATATACTCAAGGATCATTTCATAAAATATGAATCATTTCATGAGAACTTTCATAACTTTTACAACATGGTATATCAATTAACTCGTCTTTTTTATTTGTCCAACACGATCATATGTATCATGTTATAGTCTATGTTCAAGATTCATTCATAAAATATTGAGTTCAAGTTCCAAAACAGGTTAATGGATCGTTTCATAAAACATGAGTTCACAATGGTAGTTTTCTTTCACAAGTAAAATCACCATTTACTTTCATAAAAACGTATAACATGAAATTAACATGAATTTAACCATTCACATAATTATAATACCAAGCTAGTGATAAAGAAAACTCACCTCGAATGAGCTCAACTCAAGCAACATCTTTCGGTTCATTCCGGATCTCCAATTTCCACAGAACCTAGCATATGAACGTGATCGGAACTTAATTTCACAACTAAAAGTAACTCATTCATGTTTGTGGGGATGTGCATGTGAGGTTATTCTCTTCTCAAATACCTCATATTTAATCACTCTTGGTACCCTTATGGCTCCAAAGATCCCTAACTTAGATTTAGGTACTTAAATTTGTATATAGCTTTCTTAAATTATATTTTTATGTATTTTCAGATTATTTACCACCCGTTTGAAATTTATAGGATGTTACCCACATTTTTTATGAATAACCAACATAAAGGGTTCTAAAAATTCGTGGGGCACAATCTGTCTGAAAATGACACTATTTTTAGAATTTTATTTTCTCAAAATCCGTCCGATGCAAATGAAGTTTATAAATTTTGAGTGATTCTAGACCCATAGACATTTCTTTCCATAAATGGCTCATCTTTAAAGAATTTTTCTAGAATTTATTAAAATTATACAAAGTGGACTATTTTTCTGCCTTTCAAACGTAAAATGTTCAAAAATAGCATAAAAGTTCTAAAATATATTTGTGGGTCCAAAAAAAATCACACATGTTCATGAAATTCTAAAATAACTCTCTTCAAAACAGATTTTCATTTAGGATCTGTTTGAGTAGTACGAAAAATCCTAAATGGGACTTTAATCCACTGTTCTTCACTTTTTCATGAAGTTTCTTATTTTCATCTCATTTTCTACCCTCATACCCCTGCAAGCATTATTTTTAACCATCTTAAAATTAATTTATATGTTATGCTAGTTATTTTATTAATCTTTTCACGGGTCTTAACTTTTTACTTCAACACGATCTCAAATCAAGAAAGTTTTCCTTCCTAGATTTGAGGTCCTTCATTTTGTGTTTTTTTTCATGTTCTTATCTTCTTTTTGATTGATGAGGAATGAAAGGTGTGAGATAATTTTAGAACTTTGAAAGAGAATTTTAATAATTTCTTACTTGGTGATTTCTTGGTTGAAGATTGGAGGAACTAAGGTTATTCTTCATTTATTCATTCTTCCTTTCTTTCTTCTTCTTCCTTTCTTCTTTCTTCTTTTTATTCCTTCTCTTTTTTCTTCTCTTTTCTCTCATCTCTTCTTTCTATGCTCCACCGAAGTTTTAGTGAGGAAAAAGATTCTGGCATATGATTTATTTTATTGAAAGAATGGCTCTATTTATAGTCAAAATTTTGAATGTGAAATAACCATACTATCCCTCATTTAGTTAGGGTTCAACTAAGCTTTCTCCGTTAGGGTTCTAGTTCCACCATTTTGATTATTTTCCAACCATGGTTAGGGTTTTCAAATGGGGGTCTATCATGAGCCATTAAAAGACTTGGAAGATTTTTCTTCCAAAATATTTTTCAAAAGACTTTCCATTTTCTTTTCTTTTTTATTTTATTTATGTCATGTCAACCTTCTCTTATTCAAAATCTTTATATATATATACTATACATGGAAGACTTGAAAGGCTTTGATGGGTTGAAAATCTATTCTTCCAAGCAAGAACCATGTTTTTCATTTTTTCATGTCTACCTTTTCCTTTCTTCTTTTTAATAAAAAATGGTCACATCACTCCCCCTCGCATGGGGAGCCGGCCAAGAGGGTGTTAATTATATATTTATTTATTTATTTATTTATTTATTTAATTATTTTATAAATCATGAAAGTTAAAATGGGTTTAGGCCAAATTTAAAATTTTGAGTCAAGTTTTTTTAAATTTTTTGTCTTTCTTTGATTTTGGCTCAAAACTTAATTCATTGGATCTCAATTAAAGAATTTGACCTATTTATTTATATCCATTGGACCTTCATTATGTTTGGCCCAAAGTCTTAATTTATTTTTCTGATGGGCTTCTCCTAAATTTGGGCATCATTTAGGCCTTTTATGGATTACCTTTCTTGAACTTTTAATTAGGTTCTTTGTTTTATGAATTTATTGGGCCGTTATAGTTGGGCTTATCCTCATTCTCTATCCAACTTCTTATTTAAATTTTTGGATTTTATGAGTTTTTAGGCCTTACCTGGGTCCGTTTCAGTTTTCTGCGCCTTTTTTATCTTCCAAAACACTTTCCAACTTAACTTTCGTTTTTTTTGTTTTCAAGTCTTTTAGATAATTTCATATTATTCTCTCTTTAAGTTTATCTCCTTTTATGTTTCAAATATTTTTTCCTTTAATTTTAGGGTTTGATCATTCTCGTAAAAGCCTAGAACTTTCATTTAATGCTTTAGTGCCTTGTAATCGTCTTCTGAAAAGTGAGGCGTCACATAAACGATGCCAACAAATAAGACATTGTTGATCCAAATAAGAATGATTGAAAATACCAATGACTCAACCAACAATATCAATCAAGAAATCAATCAACGTAAATAAGAACAATCAAGAACACAAGAAATTTACGTGGTTCGGATGACCGCCTATGTCCACGGATTAGGAGTAGATCAATCCACTGATAATAATGAAAGATTAGAACTCTCCCTCACCACACTCTGATCTCACAAGTTTTTTATCTCAAAAAAATTATTTTAGAGACTCACAAATTCATTCTCTGTGTTGTGACCTAACTAACAATAAGGTCCTATTTATTTAGGGGCTCAAAAACCAAGCTGAAAAACCCTAATTTCGTAACCTTCGCCCGCAGTTTACAAAACAAAAAGATGACAAACACACAATCATTCAGATAATTTTTGTTGGGTTTATTTTTTTATTTTCTTATTTTTTAAGAGCTAGTTTTATTGAATGTGTTATGGTCACTTTATTCAAACATAAATATTTAAATTGCTTGAGATGTGAAAATACATTTTTTTTACTTCAAAAAAGTATTAAAAAAATAGTGGACATTTTTAGAAGGAGAATGCTAACGACTGTCATTAAGAGCAAAAAAGTGTATTAATTTTGATAAAAAATGTATTGATATTTGTGAAAGTAGTAGACTTTAATTCCAAATATGTATTGATATTAAAAAAATAGTCTCAATTAGGCTCTTAACAACATTCCATCGTTAGCATCACTCTTTTTAGAATGGAAAACAATATAGTTTGAAAGCAAACTCTTTTTCAAAAGAAAAAAGAAATCGGCTTTTTGTTGGAAAATAAAACAAGAAATCATGCTTGGAAGACTAGAAACCACATATTATTGAAATATTCAACGATTTCAATATGTGTTGAAATAACAGAACTTAAAATGTATAGAAATACAAACTGAGTCCTGCAAACGCAGTTTCTTTAAGAATGATTCGCCGCCTACCAAGGGTGTTGTAGGTATCTCCACCGGTGTCACTCTCCTAGGATAAAACGGTAAATTCAAACTTTGGAACACCTCCAAGGATCGACTATTCGAACTTCTCCTCGTCTGTCTCTCTCTCTCTCTAATGAAAAAATACAAAACTTTTGTATATTTTTCTTCTCCTCTCTCAATCCAAATGAAAAAGAGCTCTTATATAGAGCTTCCAAGGAGGAGGTTACAAGCAAGAATTGAAGGGCCATAAAGCTAGAAAATGAATTCAGAATTGAATTCTAAAATGAATTGGTGAGGGGTTACTAAGGAATTGAATGGGCCAATGAATTCAGGAATGAATTATGGAGTTACAGGCCAATGAATTCAGAAATGAGTTCAGGAGTTACAGAATGCCAATAATCCCCCCCATGAATGAAATTGGCGGGAGTACAGAACCAGAATACAAAGATGACTACGAGAGAGAGAGAGAGAGAGAGGCAATTGAAAATCCCTGCATAGGATAGGTAGCGGTTAGCCTTGAACCTTCCCTTGTGAGAACCTATCAGGTTTACCGGCAAACAAGTGGGCGGTACCGCCTTGAACTGTGTTGCCTTAGCTGTAAACCGAGATAATAGGCTTCACACAAAGACTTCCACAACAAAGTTTTAATTCTCACGGTTGTGTTCATTTTGGCCATGAAACACTCTTCTTGTTTCTGCAAGTATTTTCTCAAGAATTTCACCTTCCCAAATTCTCAAAGAAGCGTCCCCACTTCATACTCACATAGGTGAATTTTATGCAATGGTATTTCTCCATACTAGCCTGGCTCACCAGAAAAATTCATTAAAAGCCAATGATTAACCTTCCACATCACCGTTGCATCATAGGAATAAGTATGAGTTTTCAAACTCCACGGTGATTATTCTAGGTATACGCAATTAGATTGTTCCATTGAACCTAGATCTTGGGATTTCCAGTCAGCTAGGTTGAGTGTTCCTTCACGATACCTTACTATGTCATAGGCTTTAATCTCATTCCTATCGATGCTCGTTCAACTAAATCTCGGGTTAACCCTTTAGTTAGCGGATCTGCAATATTATTCTTTGACTTTACATAGTCAATAGTGACAACCCCACTTGAAAGTAGTTTTCTAATGGTATTATGTCTACGACGTATATGTCTAAACTTACCATTATACATATGACTCTGTTCCATCCCTATTGTCGATTGACTATCGCAATGAATACAAATAACTGGCACAGGTCTAGGCCATCTTGGAGCATCTTCTAGAAACTGTCGTAGCTACTCAGCTTCTTCAGTTGCTTTATCTAAAATAATAAATTCTAATTCCATCGTAGAACGTGTTATATACATTTGTTTGGAAGATTTCTAAGATACCACTGCACCACCAAGTAGAAAGATATATCCACTTGTAGACTTTGAGTCTTTTGTGTTCGATATCCAGTTTGCATCACAATACCCTTCTGGTACTGCTGGATATCTGGTGTAGTGCAGTCTCAGATTACGAGTATATCTCAAATAGTATAGTAACCTAACTATCGCTTTTCAGTGATCATATCCTGGATTACTCATGTATTTACTCAGTCTACTGACTGAATAGGCTATGCCAGGCCTTGTACAACTCATCAAATACATTAAAATCACAA
>JAUTBS010400748.1:0-17360 GCA_032361285.1 Aequorea victoria | reverse complement strand
GATCAGGGATTTCAGCCATGGAAATCCCTGGTGCGAAGCTTTGGGTCGACTCACACGTTGGATGAGTCGACTCACGTGCCATAAAAGATGAACCCCGTTGCCAATGAGTCGACCCACGTGAAGGGTGAGTCGACTCATGAAGACTAACCCTTGGTTGTTTCTCAAACCATGGGTTGGGTTGATTCATGAGATCTCTAAGTTGACTCAGTACCCTCCTAGACCTCCCTAGGTCGACTCATGGATCCCTTAAGTCGACTCATGCTTCACCTGTGGACTTGGGTCGACTCACTCCTTTTGTTAGTCGACTCATTCATGCCTTAGTCGATTGATGAGGAGCCACCTCGGCTCACATTGCCTTTGGGTTCACTCCTAAACACTTTAGGTCGACTCATGATGCTTATACCGTGGGTTCCTACCCTTTGAGACAACTCACCATTATTTGGTCGACTCACAATACATTTTTCATGTTTGGGATCGACACATGCCTTCCCTACATTGACCCATAGTGACCTGATAGGCTTGGGTCAACTCACAGACCTTATGAGTCGACTCACAGCCACCTTAGGCCTTGACTTACCACCTTGGGTCGACTCATAGCCTCTGTGGTGTTGACTCATGGCCACCTAAGAGACTTGGGCTGACTCACACGCCCTTTGAGTCGATTCACAGTTGCCTATGCTGAGACTATTTTCCTTTGAGTCGACACACAGCCTTGCTGTGTTGACTCATGGTCGTCTGTATCACTATTAGGTCGACTCAAAGACCCTTTGGATCGACTCACAGTGCCAAGAATCTTAAAAAGATGTTCTGAATTTAATTCTAAAGCTTAGGCTCTGTTTGGACATTAGTTTAAAGATAAATTTAATTAATTAAAGATTAATTTAATACCAGAACCAAACATTGAAACTTATAAAGGGGAAAAGGGTCTATTTGGTAGCTATAAATAGTTTATTAGCTTTATTTATGGATTATGATGTATTACATTATATAATTAGGGTGACGAAGATTTCTACATTGCTTCCTATTTCATTTTGAGCTTGCATTGGATATTAGGTGAGTGTATTATCTTTCAAACAAATTCCCGTATTCCCCAAACTACTTTGAAAAGAAAATGTATATGTTCAAAATGCTTTGGATAAACTGTTATATTATTTTCTTATTACAATCATGGTATAAATGTTTTATGATACAAATGATTTTCTTATCTATTATAGAGCGATCATGTGACTTCTCTATTGGGACCATGTGGAAAGTCCAGGGGATAGGCCATACGGGGTGACTCTGGCCCACTAGGGAATAGACCCGGCCTGGAGACTTGAGTGACCCTAGTTACTCAATAGTTTAAGGGATATTATGTGGACTTTCGGTGATATAACACTAGATCGTCTTAGGGAAAAGACTTAGGCGCTATCATGTGGTGACTCTATGTTCGATGATTGGATCCAATAGGCCAAGGTTTCCCTGAGTTATGATTTATGGCACTTGCACCTAGGCTATTCCTGTGGTTTTTGTTGATGGTTTTCCACATACATATTGATGATCATATCTCTAGTCCATTATTATTATTGACATTATTATGTCTTGTTGACATATATATTTATGCGTGGATTATTGATGACATTATTATGTCCTATTGGCATTTTTATGCGATGTGATTATTGTGGACACCTCTAATGTCCAGTTTGAGATTTTATATTTGTGACTCGTCTAGATATCGAGATCACATGGAAAATTATATCTATTTTGATAAATATTGGTGACTCGTCTAGATATTGAGATCATATGAAAAATTAAAAATTATATCTATTTTGATAAATTTTGGTGACTCGTCTAGATATCGAGATCACGAGAAAATGTAAATATTTTGGTAAAAGAAAAAATTATGGGTTGTGTTGACACCCTTTTGTTATTATAATATATATCATACCATGATTATATTTGATGTACAAAATTATTTGAATCTCTTGTTTTAGAACTGTATATTATTATGCATGCTTCCATTCACCAGTTTTAGCTGACGTTGTACTATAACCATTTCAGGTAACCAAGGAAGAAGCTAGCTGATGGACTCGGTAGTTTCAAGAGATCCAGGATAAGACCTCTAGGACATGCATTTTTTGCTTCTGCATTTAATAAAGAATAATTATCATTGTTGATGGAATAATGGATATTAATGGGATATTATGGGCTATTTGTCCCACTTTGATTATAATAGATTTTAATTAATTATATCTTTGGTATTGAGATCTTTTTAGCATATTGTTAGCTAAAATATTATTATGACTTTCTTGGTTCATTGGGCCAAGGACCAATATCCATGGCCGGTCACCTTTCCCAAATTGGGGTGTGACATATAATCTCCTCTATCTTATCAATTTTTCTTAGACAATCAACCACATAGACCTCGTGCGACCCCTCAGTCCTCAGCCTTCTTGAATGGGCCCTCATTGACGAGCTAATTTCTCTCCCACCAGCGAATTCGTCGAAAATGACCCTGACCTCTCCCGCAAGATCCCCATCTTTATCTCTATCCGCTAGGGGAGGTCTGTCCTGCTGACGTCTTAGCTCTTCTCTATTTTACCGACGAGCTAGGAATCTTCTCAATCTTTCCCTCTGGATCAGCTCTTTAATTTTTTCTTTCAGATCAAAATAGTCTTCGGTGTTATGGCCATGATCTTTATGGAATCGGTAATATTTATCTAGATTCTTCTGGTTAGGCTGTGTCTACAACTTCTTTGGCCACCGTAGTTTAGGGTCATCCCTAATCTACAGCAGCACTTGGTCAACAATGGTGTTCAGCAGAGTATACTTCTCGAACAGACTGGTTGATATCTGAGGCCGTTTGGAGTCGGCCTAAGTGTGTTGTTGGCGATCCAAGTCTCGGGATGGCCTTGACCTTTCTGGTTCATCCATTTTCCTTAAGTCATTCTTCTTACTTGGCTCTGAGGACCTCTCATCTCTAACATTCATTGCATCCTCGGCGTTCATGTATTTTTGTGTTTTGACAATGAGTTCGTCCATACTGGTTCGGGGCAATTTTGCCAATGAAAAATGAAATTTTGTTGGTTGGAGGCCGCGCATGAACACCGTGAGTGCCACCTATCGTAAATGTCATCTACCTTTAATGCCTCGACATTAAGTTGAGTCATATAGTGACATAAGATCTCGGTCTTGCCTTACTTGACATTGAGGAGATATGTGGCCGGCCTCAAATGCCTCTGACCACCGATGAAGTGTCCCACGAAAAGCTTACTTAACTGGCTATATCCAGCGATGGACCCACTCTTTAGTTTATTGAAACATATGCGAGCAGATCCCTTCAGGGTGGTCGGGAATGCTCGGCATGTGATTTCATCTGGGACTGTATAAAGGTGCATTTATGCTTTATGGGTTTTTAGATAGTCTAAGGGAACTTTCAGACCATCGAAGGTCTCCATCTACGACATCTTAAATTGGAATGGTAAGGGCTCGGCCATTACTGCAGGTGAGAATGGTAGGCCTATCTTTTACACCAGCTTGTCGACTATCGTCGCCACCTTACCCTTCATGGCCTCTATCACAATGTAGAGCTAGTCCTTGACTTCTTTTAACTTGGCCTTAATGGCAGCTGAGGCTTCTATTTTTTTAAGTTAATTGGATTCATCGTGCCTTAGCGAGGGATTCCTATCCTGGAGATTTATCTTGCTTCATACTACTTCTTTGTTTCTGCCTAGGTTGTTCGCCCCATACCCTGGCCTCTATTCATTCGATTGGGAAATGGGTGGTTGTGGGATGACCAATGGCCTTCCTACACAACCGGTATGGGCAGCCCTTGCATCAGGTGCCAAAGGAGGAGAAGGCAGGAGCCTTGCCTACTCGTCATGCCTTTCATTGATGGCTTGGTTTTACTGAACCAAACCCTAGATCATTTGGGTTAGATCCCTTAGTTGTTGTTTGACATTGGGTTATCGCTCCTCATAAAGGTTGTTGTGTTGGCGATTACTCTTAGAGGCCATTGATCTTATTGTAACCATTCATGCTTCAAGCCACCACGGAGAACAAGAATAATAATCGTTCCCATAAATGGTGCCAAAATATTGGTGTTGTAATCTGAATGGCTCCTCGAGATCGTTAATGACCTACAAAATATTAGAATCTAGACATCGGTGGGGTGCCGACCTAAGATCCTCTGATGATTAAGTCAGCGAAGAGGTAATTTAGAATTACAGAAGTGTAAAACTATAGAACTTTATCAAAAAAATAGAGTACCTTTGAAGAATATGGACGATAACTATATATAGAGGTGCATGGGCACAAATTTGGGGATTTGTGATAACTGATCCCTGATTTTCCACGCGTGGGCGTGATCTTTGGGATTCGTGATAATTGATCCCTAATTTTCCGCGCGTGGGTGTGATCCTTTGGATTCATGATAAAAATCGATCATTGATTTACTGTTGAGACGGTTATCTGAGCGATTGTAGGAGAGATTGCAGACGTCGGTTATGTAGCTTTCATTATGCCTCTGACCCGGTCGTATTGGCTGACCGATCATGCGCTCTACCCTTGGGCTGATCGTGCACATTTCCCGAGTATTTCTCGAGTGCTCTATACACTGGTCGGTGTAACTGGTCTGATGTCGTACCCCCGGTCGGCTAAAAATGTAGTTATGATTGGCAGTAGTTTCACTCGACTATAATCTTAGTCGGTCATGGTCTCTGTCGGTCGATTGTAGTGTTAGTTTGTGTGGTGTCAGTCGATCGTAGTCAACCGTTCAATTTATACTTATCAAGTCCTATTGTTTTTAGCGGAAGGCCTGGATGAAACTTATAATAAGGTGAAAAAGATGAATATATGTTATCAACTAGGGGGAAAAGGTCAACCTCAAAGCCCTTCAATTTGGATTTTATATATATATATATATATATACTAGTGAATTACTCATGTCTGAAAGCAGTTGTTGAAATATTTTATTTTTTAATCCTTATTTTATTATATAGTTGTATTGAAGAGAGGGAATACATTTTATAAATTAGATTTTGATCATTGAATTTGAATTAAAATTAATCTCAAACATTTATTTAAAAAATATGTCTAAGATTTTTTTTTACTTGGTGTGCTCGAAAACTAAACTGATCAAAACAACCACCTAAAAATTAAACTGATCAAAAAATCAAAATGGGCTATGTGGTGTGCTCGTAAAACGAAACTAAACTCGTGTGGCCTCTCTCTTAACTAGAGTAAAGAATTATTTCAGAAAAAATGAAAACTCATTTCTCTGAAAATAATTTTCTAAAACTTGCTAACAAATGCATTTTATCTATCTTTGTAGAATAATATTGAGAAAAAAATGCTACGGCATAAATTTCTGGAATCATCACAGTGGGCTATTTGATAGGCCCATAGAACTAGACTAAAGCTATTAGAATTTTTTTTTAGCATTTTAAACTCCTTACTTGTGCAAAATTGTGGCACATCTTTTCATTTACATGCATATTCACTATGGATTCAAATTCACATACATTTTTCTTCATTACTAGCGAATTTGTCAGTGCTTAGAAGTACTATTAAACATAATTTGATAATGATGACATAATAACAGAAGTGGTACATTGATAGTGTGAAACTAAATAATAGAGGAGGAAAACATATAATTAATGAGTTTATCTTGAAGAAAGATATTTAAAATAAGAAATATTAGAACTTAGAGTCTTTGTTTGGTTTGGTAATCCCTAAAAGATTAGAATTCCTTATAAGAAAAGGAATTATCCTCTTTAGAAAAGATTATTTTGTTAAAAAAATATTTTTTTTATAAAAGTCTTTTATATGTAAATCTCTTTAAATAGGAATGTCTTTCGTTTATAGTAGTTATTGATATGTAAATCTCTTTGTTAGGAGGTTTTTCTTTTATAAAAGTTCATTTGATAGGAAGTTTTTTTTTAAGGATGTTCTTTTGTTGGTGACTTCCTTCATTTATTCTCAAAGAGATTTGGCAAAATCTCTACGCTAGTACAAGATTTTGAAACTTCAAGGTATAACTCAACAAAGCATGTCTGAAACAAAAGCAGAGCAACTCTTTGCCATGTGTTCGCTCGAGTGATTGTCCTGTAGTTTACTTTAATTAGAATACTTCATTGGACATTATTTTTCTTTTCTATATATAATATATATCTTATGAAGCATTCAGAGTTCAGACTTAGAGATTACTAAAGAGGTTTTTCACTTCAAGTCATAAATGACAAAGACATATTCTATCACGTCTTAGAGATCAAATTAAAGTTACATATTCGGTTCTCTTAGGGGATTCCTAAGAATATCTTTGGCAAATTTTTTAGGTGACCTTTAGTGAATTCCATCGGTGTGCAGTATTGTAGATTCAGTACTGTGATGAAGAAGCGTGAAGAACGGCTAGATTCGACAACTTCAACATAAGTTGTCTTGATTGTGAATTTAACGGGAGTGTATAATTTAGTTCTTGTTAGTTGATTTTTGTAATTGTTCAAAGAGTATAGTGCTTGCCTTACTTAGACCTGGATTGATCCCATGGTTTTTATCCTTGTTGGGGTCTTTTGTTGGGTGGCAAAAACGATACCCACAAATAAGACCTTGTTGATCAAAACAAGACCTTGTTGATCTAAATAAGAACGCTAGAGATATCACAATGATCCAACCAACAATATGAATAAAGAATCAAACAATGCAATAAGAGCAATAAAGAACACAAAGAATATACGTGGTTCGGCTAATTGCCTACTTCCAAGGGTTAGGAGCAGATCAATCAGTAATAACAATCAAGGATTACAACTCTCCCTCACCTCTCTCTGATCTCTCAAGCTTTTTCTCTCTAGAAAAATGACTTAAGAAAACTCACAATATGTTCTATACTTTAGCCTCTCTCTTTAACTGAGAAGATGACATTTTTCTATTAACCCTAATAGCAAAAGGATCTTGTTTAAACAAGGAGGCTCAAATTGATCCAAAACTCTAATTTTCGCGAGCCTCGCCCATGGCGCCGTCCAGATGGAGGTCACTCCCATCCGGACGAAGCTTCCCAAGAAAACTCATCTTATTGTGGCCATTCAGATGCCGAAGCTCCCATCCAGATGGTGATGAATAGAGAATAAAGGCGTGCCTCTGCTCTCGGGCATCCGGACGGCAGTGAGCTCCATCCAGATGATGAAAGGTTACCAACACAATTTTGGGCCACAACCCAATAATCTCCACTTTGGCACAAAATCTGTAATTCCTATGAAAACTTGCTAACGTTCCCCAAAATTCCACTTTTTCTCCAGGTAGACCTATTTCACCCTTTTCGACTTCTCTGACTCAGCTACTAACATTTTCATCCTGCATGGACTGCTTGCAGCTTTCTTGTCTGAAGTAGGATTTTCACTAACTATGATTAGACCAAAATTGACTCTGTCTTAAAATCCTTGCCTAACTAGTACTTTATAGGTCCTTTTCTCTCTTCCCTTTACAACTATAGCAGGCCTCTGTTCTTTCTGCTACTTCTGTCGCTACTCTGAACTCGTTTCATAGTCACCTAACTGTGTTGGTATTGTAGAGGTGGCTCCACCTACCACTGTACTCCCTATCAATCTATAGAGATGCCCAATTTTATGCCCTTTTATGATCATAATTAAACCCTTACTGATATTCATTGCTATACCTTTTCCTGTGTACGCACATCCCAAAGAATTTAGGGCACCCAAAGAGATCAAACTTCTCTTTAGCCTTGGAATGTGTCTAACATTACCTAAAATCCTAATGATCTCGTCAAACATCTTATTATGACTATTACAATTCTAATGGATTTGCATGATGCATCGTTCCTCATTAGAACTGTACCGCTCTCATAAGATTTATAGGTCTCGAACCAATTTTTGTTAGGACACATATGATAAGAGTATCAAGAATCTAAAATCTATGCATTTGACAAAAAACTAATATTTAAATAAACTAAAAGTATTAAAAGTGCATCTGCGTCTACCTCACTGACTGATGAACTTTCTGCATAACTGACAGAATTTGATACCACTTTCTTCCATTTTCTCTTTGTTTCCATGTGCTTCTTCAATTCCTGGCACCGACTCTTGTAGTGACTAGTTTTGTATCAATAGAAGTATTCCATATCTATTTTTCCAGTCGACTGACTGCCGTTAGAATGCCATTCTTCGATCTACTACTGCTCTTGCCTCAGTTTGGTTCTGACTTTTCCACAACCAGACCTTCTGCACGTGGCTCATCCTCTTTCTTCATCTTTTCATATGACAAGAGAGCATTGGTCACTTTCTCAAGTTTTGGTGTCTCATTCCCATACATCGGGATAGTCGCAAGATGATCATGGAGAGACGATAGCGATGCTAGGAATAAGATCGTCTTATCCTCATCATCAAGTCTCACATCAAATCCTGATTGTTGAGTAATAAGAATATTGAATTCATTCAAATGTTCTAATAAATTTATACCTTCTCTCACCTGCAGTCCATACAACTGCTTTTTCACGTATAACTTGTTGGCCAGATTTGTCTTCATGTATAGGCCCTCCAGCTTCTGCCAAATTGCCTATGTCAACTCCTTGTTTAAGATGTTATGAATAATATCATCGCCTAGATTCAGGCGAATGGCGTTCACGGCTCTTGCATCTAGATCATCACAATTATCTTCTCTCATCGTTTCATGCTTCTTAGTCTTGCCAAGTAATGCCTTGGAGACCCCCTACTGGATCAACAAATCATTCATCCTCTATTGCCACAATGAGAAGTTATTCTTACCGTTAAACTTTTTGACTGCATATTTGATGATCATCTTGTCAATCACCAACAAATGATCAACTACTACAACCCTTAGCTCTGATACCAATTGTTAGGCGACAGAAACGATACCCATAAACAAGACATTCTTAATCCAAACAAGAACGATAGAGATATCACAATAATCCAACCAACAATATGAATAAAGAATCAAAAAATACAATAAGAACAATAAATAACACAAAGAATATACGTGATTCGGCTAATCGCCTACTTCCACGAGTTAGGAGCAGATCAATCAGTAATAACAATCAAGGATTACAACTCTCCCTCACCTCTCTCTAATCTCTCAAGCTTTTTCTCTCTAGAAAAATGACTAAAGAAAACTCACAATATGTTCTATACTTTAGCCTCTCTCTCTAACTGAGAAGATGACCTTCTTCTATTAACCCTAATAGGAAAAGGATCTTGTTTAAATAGGGAGGCTCAAACTGATCCAAAATCCTAATTTTCGCAAGCCTCGCCCATGGCGCCGTTCAGATGGAGGTCACTCCCATCCGGACGGAGATTCCCAAGAAAACTCATCTCGTTGTGGCCGTCTAGATGCCGAAGCTTTCGTCCGAACGGTGGAAGGCTGCCAACCCAATTTTGGGCCATAACCAATCATTTTCCCCGTAAATATTTTGTGCCTCTTGTGGTGTCTGATTGTTCATCTTATTCTTCTCTATTTTATTTTTTACTTAAAGTTCACGTTTGAGATTAGTTTGGAACACAATTTCAAAATTGAGTTAAAACACATTTTTTTCAGGAAATAAGTTTGTCCGAGATAGAGAAGTTTAAAATAGGTTTGTTTGAATGAGAAAGTGCAATATATAATGAATTTGTCAAAGGAAGAGAGGAGGAGAGGAATGAACGTGAGATTAAAATGGTATATAAAAAAAGCAGATGATATATTATTATAAGTGAGAGATATGTGTAGATTTGCATGTAAAGAAAGAGAGCGAGTGTCATATAAAATATTTTAGCCATGTAGATTATTTTTTTCATGTAAGATGTTTTTAAAAATTATGACTTATTTTATTATATAGATAAATATGATATGCATATGTTTCTCTCATTCTAAGGTTTCGTGTTGATATTCTAAAGTTTGTGAATAGATTTGTGGAGTAAAAATATAGGAAAATAAAATGAAGTATAAGATTTTTCCTTTCTTTGATTGGGTTAGGAAATTGAGAACAATATGAATGTGTATTTGTAAAAAGATATGTCTTTTAATGACTCATAGAAATGAGTATAAATAAGTAATTTATTTTCCTTTTCGACGAATTCAAATTCAAAATCAAAATATAGCATAAATCTATGCACACCGTTATATTTTCACACACAGTTGAAATAAGTTTTTTTAAGAGTTCATTGACAATCTTTTTTGTTTCTTAATGATTTTAATAAATATAAATCTTTTATTTATTTTTTAAAAAATCAAAAATAGAAAATAAAATGTTTGAACACGCATATGTAATTGATACAAAATAATACTACATTTACCAACTTTTCCTATTATTTTTGTTTAGCATGGTAGAAGAGGGAACTAGGGTCAAGGGAACCAAAAAATGGGTGTGAGACCTATATGTCATACCTTGTCCATCGAATTAATAATATACTTATTTGGTTTGGGTGTATGAAAAGAATTAATAGTCCACACAGGATTATTAATATCACAAAATGAGGATATTAGCAATATCATGGGAAAGTGGTATTGTCAATCCTATTCCTCCCTTCCCATAAGATTATACACATAACCTCATCTAATGTTCAAAGTTTATCTTTTTATTTTCATTCCATACTATATCCTATCCTAATTAAACACAATACAAATTCTCTCATGATATAATGAATTCAGTCAAAACCTATACAATATCCTACATATTACTAAATTTTTAGTAAGATCCACAATATTCTGAATCCGATCAAACTCTGTATTACTATAACCGTTATCAAATATGTCACCCTCACAACCCACAATCGTTGAATATTAATAGAATTAATGTCAATCTCATTATACCAAAAACTATGTATTATATCATACGATAAATAAAAAAGGGTAGTGAATACAACGTTAATATGCTAATGTGATATATCCAACTCATATATGTGTGTTATGTGCTTTCTTAATATAAGATTATACTGATATGCAATAAGCATTGTCCTTTTAATATAAGATAGTTCTTTAAAATTATTAATACATAATGACTATATATTAATTGACCACATTGCCTCAGCTTATTAATGTGATGTTGCTTGTCCACTAAGGCCATATTTGTCTTGGCAAATTAAAGGGGATTGAACTAGACTAAAAATATGTGTGACTCACATTTTCAGAATCTCTCCAAATTGATAGTACCACATTTGGTTTATTAGATTGGATTATTAATCCCTCACTGTGTTCGAACACTACAAATAGTGCATTCAAACGTTTTTGGACAGAAGCCTCTTCGATGCGTACACTGTAATAGGGTCCAGACGGACCTATTTTGCGTCCAGACAAAATGCGTTGGTTGTTGATACGGGTTCCATTAACCCTAAGCGTCGTTCAATCATACATTAGGTTTTTGAGATTATTTCTAAAACTTTTGTACTCAGTTTTCTCCTACTTTGAAAGTGAAATATTTGTCGCTCTCACCCGTGAACGTAGGTTGATTAACTAAACCACATAAACCCTTTATGTCATTGTGTGATTGCTTGATCGTGTTTTCTTGTTTGTCGATTTAGTCACAACAAATTGGTATCAGAGCTTTTGGTGATCGTTCTAGGTTATCATGTCGGTTAAATACAAAGTTAAGAAGTTCAATGGACAAAGAAATAACTTAAGTCTATGGCGTGTGAAGATGCTTGCGTTGCTGTTGTTGGTTCAATAAGGATGACAAAAATCACTGCTTGTTAAGGATAAACTACCAGAAAGATTAACAATAGAAGAAAAGGATGATCCGAATAATAAGGTTGTTAGTGCGATCTAGTTGAGTATTGCCGATGATGTATTGCAAGAGGATGAGAAGGAGATTACCACTACTGGAATTTGGTTGAAACTTGAGAGTATCTATATGACCAAATCACTCACGAACTAATTATATCTCAAACAATGTTTATACACGTTTTGGATGAACGAAGATATGTCTGTTAATGATCATCTTGATGATTTTAATAAAACTATTTTAGACTTGAAAGATATTGATGTGAAGACTGTTGATAAAGATCAAGACCTTATTGTTCTTTGTTCTTTACCTTCTTCATTTGAGCATTTTGTCACAACCTTGTTATATGAAAAAGATACTATTTCTGTTGAGAATGTCAAAGCGAGTTTGCATTCTCAAGAGTTGAGAAAAATGGTATTTAATGATAACGAGGGACATGTTGAAGGTTTATTTGCTAGAGATAGAACAGTTGAATATGAAAATCACAATAGAGGAACGTTCCTATCTAAATCCAAGAATAAAAGAAATGAAAAATGTAATTCTGTAAGAAATTAGGGAATTACAAGTTTGAATGTCCAAAACTCAAAGATAAAGAGAAGAAATACAAGAAAGGCGATACAAAAGTTGTTGATATTAGTGAAGATTCTGATGGTGCAAAGAATGTTTTGTCAGTTAGTATAGGGAATGTCTGAAAATGACGGGATCATGGATTCTGGGTGTTATTATCACGTGTCTGAATCAAGATTAGTTTTCTATCTACATATCGATCAATGGTGGCACTATTTTGATGGGTAATAATATGTCCTATAAAACTGTTGGGATTAGAACTATTCGAATCAGAACGCACGACGAAATTGTGAGAACTTTGTAAGATGTTTGGCATATATCAGATTTAAAGAAAAAATTGGTTTCTTTGGGTACTCTTAACTCCAATGGCTGCAAATACACTGTGAAGGTGGAGTTGTGGGGGTTTCAAGGAGTGCTCTTGTATTAATAAAAGGAAAAAAAATTGGTAACCTCTATGTGCTACACAGAAATATAGTTTTGGGTAGTGATGCAACAACTTCTTCATATACAGTTCCTACGTCAGAGAGGACTCGATTATGGCATGTGCAGCTTGGGCATATGAGTGAGAGTGTGATGAAAGTCTTGAGCAAACATTGTTTACTTAGTGGTTAGAAAATTAGAAAGATAAATTTTTGTGAGCATTGTGTCTATGAAAAGTAGTGCAAGGTCAAGTTTAGTACAACTATTCGGTATACAAAAGGTACTGTCGATTACATTCGTTTTGATGTTTGGGGTCCCTCACAACTTAAATGAAAAGGAGGCTCTCGGTATATTGTTAGCTTCATTGATGACTTTTCTAGGAAAATTTCAGTTTATAAGTTGAAACATAAGAGTGATGTATTTACTAATTTTAGACAATTTAAAGTTACTATTGAGAAGAAAACAAGAAAGAAGATTAAGAGGTTGAGAACTAACAGTGGACTAGAGTTTTGTTCTGGAAAATTTGAACAGTTCTGTAAGAATGAGAGCATTGTGAGACATCACACAGTGAGAAAGACGCCTCAATTAGTTGAACGAATGAAAAAGACTCTTTTAGAGAATGTGAGATGCATGCTGTCTAATGCTAGTTTGGGTAAAGAGTTCTAGGCTGAAGCCATTTCTACAGCTTGTTACTTGGTAACTCAGTTTCTTTCCACTACTATTGAGTGCAAAGTTCCTAAAGAGGTATGGTACTGTACTTCTACTGATTATTCCAATTTAAGAGTTTTTTGTTGTCCTGCTTACGTATATATTAATGAGGGAAAGTTTGGACCCAGAGCTAAAAAATATATTTTCTAAGGCTATGGATGTGGTGTTAAGGAATATAAATTGTGGCTTGCTAATCCCAAGTCACCTAAATTCTTTATTAGCAAGTGTGTAACATTTGATAAGAATTCTATGTTTTAGGGAAAAATATATACTTATGAAAAAGACAGTGATCAGGGCATTATTAAGTAGGTGGAGCTTGAATGTCATGGTTCAAACAAGGTTTCAGAAGACAGTGGTGACACATAATAGGATGTTCATCATTCTCATAGTGAGAATGTTTTGCCACCACATCAATAGTATAGTATTGCAAAAAATAGATCGAGAAGGAACATTCGACCACCTCAAAAGTACGCAACGTATGCAGACATTGTGGCTTATGCTCTGTCAGTGGCAAAGACTGTTGGGTTTCAGGAGCCTTATATGTATCAGGAGGTTGTTTCGGGTCATGATTTTGCACAGTAGACCGCCATTTTGCAAGAGGAAATAAAGTCTCCTCAGAAGAATCAAACTTAAAAGTTGGTAAAATCGCATAAAGAAAGGAGGATTGTAGACTGAAAATGAATTTTTAAAAGGAAGGCTTGAATTTCTGATGTGAAAGATGCAAGGTATAAGGCTCGATTAGTAGAAAAACATTATTGACAAAAGGAGGTGTGAACTTTAATGAAATATTCTCACCAATAGTGAAACATAGCCCTATTTGGTGAGCTTGAGGAGCATATTTGACTTAGAGCTAGAACAGCTTGACGTCAAGATAACATTTTTACATGGTGAGCTTGAGGAGCATATTTACATGCATTAGCCTAAATGTTTTGTTATTTATGGTAAGAAATATTTTGCATGGCTATTGAAAAAGTAATTATATGGACTAAAGTTGTCGCGCCCCTGCCCTGAGGCACCGAGCACGGGATGCGAGGAATACAACACACCCATCTCATCATACCTTTTTCATAAATTTGGTTCCAGTATCTTTCAAGGAATCCTTCACAATTTTTTTTCTTTCATTACACATACTTTACAACACAAAAGGGCTCTCCAGCCACAATCGCATGCTTCAATTTACAACTCAAAAATAAAATACCAGCTGGAGTATATCTCCATGGACCCTAACCCAAAACCTATTCTTACAGTATACCAGATCGCGCACATCTTTCGCCTGTACCTGTTACAAAATCTATGTGAGGGTGAGCTACAAAATCCACATGCTCATCAATCACTAGCAACAGTATTATAAATTACACAATAGAAGATAAAACAGTTCATCACTTTTGAAAATAAGATATCATTTTGCAAAGATAACTTTTATCTCAAAAAGATCTTGAATATCATTTGGCAAACATAACTTTTATCTCAAAAAGATCTCAAGTTCTCAAAATTTTATTGATCCATTTACTCTGGTTTACTTCATCTTCATTCTGACATTTCTCTTAGTAGAAAAAAAGTATATATATAAAGTTTTCCAAAACCCATCTTTGTCAAGTTATAGATGTCTTAACATAGTTTGACCATTATCTCAATTGTTATCTCTAAGAAAAGAGTTGTTCATCATTTTACCGTTCATTATCTTTTAAAAGAGAATTTTTCATCATATCATCATTCACCTTACAGTGGAAGATTTTCTTATCCATAATATCATCACCTCCTAGTGGAGAATTTCCAACAACCACCTCCCAGTGGAGGATTTCCAATGACCACCTCTCAGTGGAGGATTTCCAATATCATTTTTATTTATTCACTTAGTAATGATAAATATATCTTTTTATTCCACACATCTACTTAGTAGTGGTAACATATTTAACCATTTATTAATTATCTTTTCTCATGTAGTCTTGGGTTGTATTAACCTCCCAACCAGGAGTTGTTGCAGTACTGCGTCCCTGAATATCCCACCTACTCAGTGGACGGGGCTAAGGATTATTCACCAGACCACTTAACAATGCTCAATAGTAGAGCTAACACATCATATATCATTATAGTAGGACATATATCCATGCATTATCAAGTGTGTGATATATTCCTTATACTATTCTGTGGCATATACCCACACATTATCAGGTGTGTGATATACCCACCACATGAAACTCACCATGTAATATCAAGGCTATCATAACAACCGTATTATGTTCTTTAATTAAGTATTTAAGCTTCCATTTAAGTTTTACAACATAATATTCATAGATCTTTTCGTAAAACTTTCACAAGTTAATTTTCCTTTTCGTATCTTTTCATAAAATTTTCACATGAAAATTCTGAAAACATTTCAGAGCCTATACTAGGATGTGACCGAAATATTTTATGAAGAAACCTAGAGTTATATGTCATCCGAAAGGGTTCCAAAAATTCGAGGGACATAGACTGTCCAAAAATGACCATGTTTGGGAGAATTCAATTTTCTCAAAATTCGTCCAATGAAAATGATATTTATAAATTTTGGGTGAAACTAGACCCATATACCTTTCTTTAAATATATGGATCGTATCTAGGAGATTTCTTTGAATTTATTAAAATTCTCCAAAAATAAACTATTTTTCTGCTTTCCAAATGCAGAATGTTCAAAAATATAGTATAGGTTCAAAAACACATTTTTGGGTCTAACCAGAAATCATACATGCTCATTACATGCTAAACTAACTCTGTCAAAAAAATATTTTTATTTGGGCTCTGTTTGGATAGCACGAGAATTCCAAGATGGTATTGTCAGCCACTGTTTTGTTCTTTTTCAAGAGATCTCTTACTTCCATCCTCTTTTTAGCCTCTTACCCATGCAAGCATTATTTTTATCCATATTAAGATCACTTTATATGTTATGTTAGCCATCTTTCTTAATTCTTTCATAGGTCTCATTTCCTAACTTGTCCAAGTTCATGATTCAAGAAGAAAAAATTCATTTTTGAACTATGGTTCATGCGTGGATTTCATCCGATGACTTATTTTCTTTTTGACTTGAGAAGAGATGAAATGTGTGAGATAATTCATGTTCTTGGGAGTGATCTAAGGAGCAACTTACTTGTTGGTTTGAAGAACTTAGCTTTGAATTCCTTCCTCTTCATTTCTTTCTTCCTCTTTTCTTTCCTTCTTTCTTCCTTCTCTTTTTCTTCTTTCTTATTTACTTTCTTCTCTTCTCCATCAAATCTCTTAGAGAGAGAGTGGAAGGGTTCAAATATTTGTTTTGGTAGAGAGAATGTTTCTATTTATAGGCAAAAGATTGGATGTGAAAAGTTACTTTTACCCCTCATTTAACTTAGCCTTAATTTCTATCTAACTTAACCAACCTTCTAACTAGGGTTTGTTTTTCTTGGTTAGATTAAACCTCAACCATGGTTACCTTGAGTCATGATGGGAGACATGACCTTTGGAAGAAAAGTCTTCCATGGGTCATTCCATCTTTCCATTCATCAACTTGATAATTTTTCATTTCTTTTCTTTTTTCATTATTTCTAAAAATTGTTCCATCAATTATCTCTCCTCCCATGGAGATACTTATATGTATATATATTTATGTATGTGTATATCGTGATGACTAGGAGAAACATAGAAGAAAAATTCTTCCAAAATTCCATTAATTTTCTTTTTACATTTTTCTCTTTTTCTTTCTTTTCTTCTTTGAATAGGAAATTGTCTCATCAATTCCTCCCTCCTCTCTTGGGGATGAATTCCCATGTGTATACACGTGTAAGAGAAAGTTGGACGATTAGATTAGAAAAAAAAACTAATACTACAAGTTTCCTCAAATTGTCTCATCCTCCACGTCATTTCCTTTCATCTTCCTTTTTCTTTTCTTTCATCTTTATTTTTTTTAAATAGTCAAATTATACTTCTCTCCTCTCATTAGGGAGATATTTGTGCA
>JAUTBS010400726.1:0-10196 GCA_032361285.1 Aequorea victoria | reverse complement strand
TATATAGTCTAGCATTGGATTAAGGAAAGGGTTCCCTTGGGGTTAAGTAATTTTTTGGTAGGGAGATGACCTACCCAAGTGTGAGCTTGGGTTAGGGCTGAACCCAAATCACACAGTCTAGCATTGGATTAAGGAAATGGTTCTCTTGGGGTTAAATTTCGGTTTTTTTAGTTTTCGTCCGTTGGCAATGGGATTCATTTCAAACGAACCGGTGGAGGTAAACGAACCGGTTCAGTTTGCACCTGTTGTGGTTCTACTTAAAGGACCATTCTCTGCCCATTGAAAAACACCAAATTTTTTTTAACTCTCCCACCATTGCTGCTACTGGTTTCTGCTCTCTGCATAATTTTTTTGTTCCAACAGTTTGAGAGTTTTAAACATAATTCTGTTGTTCACAAGGATTAATTGATTGTTGTGCTATATCAATTAATCGGTTGATCGTTGTATCCTAGGAGGCATATGAATTCAACCTCGGAGTACCGTAGCGAGGCCATTTTTGTTTTAAGGGGATTGTGTGGTACACAAGACTCGATCAACAGATTTTTTACATTATTGCTCTGTTTTTATTCCTGGTTACATATTGTTGAATAAAAATTTCCTAACACATACAATACACCAAAGAAATACATGGTTCGGCACTTTGGCTTACGTTCACGGAGAGCGAAAATTTATTCGATAATATCGATAATTAAGATACAATGGGAGGAGGAGAGAGAAATGCACAAAACCAAACCCAAACACACTTCTCACTGTTTTTCTTTCTTCTCACTCAACTCTATTTACAAAGCACAATCAATTGATTGATGTTTTTTCACCCTCTCCTCTCTACTCTCTTTGGATGATCTGCTTAATGGATGAAGCTCCATTTTATAGGCGATTGAATAAGCTTGATTCCTCACAGAAGATTCAATAGTAATCTTGAAAGTCAACAATGGTAGGCAAGAGTCGGCGAAGGTTGGCGATGGTGTGCGCAAAATGTACGCAGGTGAGGACTTTTGTCATGGGAGTGGATCCCATCACTTTTATTCTCAAGTGAAACAACATGCAACTATGCAGAATGAAGAAGGCTAAAATATGGATCTTTTACATCTCTAGAAAATGGTATTGCACTCTTTTTTAATAAATTTATTTATAATGTTTTGTTTGGTTTTACATTACGTGATTTGTGCCTAACTTTTGTTCTATAATATGGTGTTTACACTAGAAGCTTCTTCACCTTTGCTCTGTGGTTTTGTTAGTGTTCACTTTATGATCTATTGGACTGGTATGTTTTGAGTTTAATTTTAATTACTACTGTTCGAGTCCTGTTATTTTATCCTTGATAATTATTATTGATTAGATTGAACAATGTTTAAGAGAACTCTTAACCTATGGGTCTTCATTGGAGACAAGCACAGTAATATCTTTCTAGCTTTATATTCGTGTTGGAACCAAATCATGGAGCAGAATAATTGGAAAGCTAATAAAAAGTGCTTACTGAATATTTCACCTATAATTCACTTAAAGTGGGATCTATGCCAATATATATATATATATTTTTTTCTCTCTTTTCGATAGGCTTGTATGATGTTAACATTCATGACTATTTGTTGAAAAGAAAATTTCATGATTCTGCAAAAGCTTCATGACTGAAGGGAAAGTTTCCACAGATCAAGTAGGTGATATTTCTTTGACTAATTCTTACCATCCTATGTCTTAGTGCCATTTCGTATGCCATATTGGGCTTGTTTGTTTCAGGTGACTGGAAATGGAGGGATAAAGTGTCCTGCGATTCTTAATCTATTTAGTTTTGAGATTCCTAATCCTCCCCCTCCCCCTCCCCCCATTTAATCCCCCATTTGTGGAATAAAGAGTCCGGTCTGGACTAACAGTCCGAAAATTTATTTTATCAACAAACATGAGATAACAAATAACTTGGGACTCATAATCCAGTCCAGCCTTTTAATTCCGAACAACAAACGAGACCATTAGGTATTATTATGATGTAAGTTACTTGTAATTTATTAGGAAAGCATGGTTCTTGTTTCAATACTTGATTAAATTGTTTGCATATAAATAAAAAATTCAAGCATAGGCATCTGGTGACTGATAATAACTAGAATAGAAATTTGTAGCAATTGATGCAGCTGGAAGTTTTCTCTTCGATGGAGTGGGAGTATGTCTTTTGGGACCTCTTCATTGTGAGAACAAATGAGAAACATTCTGAAGCTGCTGCAGCTTACGTAGAGGTGGCTCTGAATTTCTAATCTTTTTTTCTCTTTTTGGTTGAATACTGATTTGGATTCTATTTTTTATTGAATTCAATTTCTTTTTCTTCTTGAAGAAAATCAAACACAACAAATGAAAGCGAGGGAGCACCGGCAAAAACTACAAATGCAGTACCTGCAACTCATGCAACATCATAATGCTTGCAACGAAAGGACCTTAATCATCCTCCCCTTGGTGGTCCTATCAATACTTTAAACTCTGAATGAATGATTGGGTACTGATGAATCAGTGCACCGGCTATGAAAATGTATGAAGAAAGAATGAAAACCCCCCATTCAATGGATTGGGATACTTCTCCAACTCTTATTGATGACAACAAGATGGACCTTCCCAAGTCAACAACCAATCATCAAGCGTAAGTTGTTAGAACTGTTCTTCCCTAATGCAATGTTATTAGATCAACCTTTTCTCCAAAACAATGTGAGATGGGTTTTTCACTTTTAACTTCTTTTTTTATTTATTTTAAGATTCTTCAATGTTTAGAGTTATCTGATATATGCAGTCTCTCGTTCTGACTATGACTTACTGTTCCCGGGTTATACATATATATATATATATATATATATCTTGCTTGTTTGGTGTTGTAATTCTTATCTTCTCTCATTTCACCTATATCATCTCAAATTCTTTCACGTAGCAAATGCCTGCTCACTAGTTTTTACTAAAACATAAAAAAAAAAAGTTCAAAAAGGACATAAAACTACTATATATATTTCAAATACTTTTAACTTTTCTTAAAATGAAATTATTATAATACTCTTAATTAAAAAGTCAATTTTTTTTTTTTAAAAAAATATCATTATTCCAAGCGTTGCAACTTAAAATAAAAAAGTACTAACATATTATACATTTCAATATTTAAAGTCAAATGTTTTAAATGTTCCAAATATGGGTTAAGCTACTCTCTATTTTCTTATCCTCAATTTTTGTCCATTTTGAACAAGTGTGAGTCATTTCTGTTATATTTTAGTACAAAATTCACTTTATCTACACATGGTATGACCCTTTTGTAGATCACTGTCCTGACTTTTAAAAATATGCAAATGCCCTTCACTTGGTTTGGGATTAATCGATTGTGGGACTTTTTCTAACAAAAATGAATGTCCGGCTCGATGTGTTTTTAATAGGACACCTTTGGTTGCCATATAAAATATGAGAGACTACCAAATTGCACGTGTCTAAAAATACTTTTTTATAAATTTAATTTTAAATAATAATTTAGAAAAAATTATTAAAAGAAAAAAAAATATGACTAAAGAGATAAGAGAGAAAAAATTGAACTTTTAAAAGAAAAAAACTTTAATATGAGAGAAAAAAAAATAAAAAAGTAAACACAATTTTAACCATTCAATTAAGAAGATTTTAATATTTTAAAATGTCACGTAAGATAAATGTTACATCAACACTATTCTTTTTGTAATACAGATTGAATTAGTTATTTTGGAGAAATTATTAGTCTGTGTTTATGATATTTTTTATATCTTTTTTTTTTCCTATTTAGTAAAAAGGAATTAAGGTAAGCTTAAAGGAATATATTTTTTAAATTTCTCTCATCATGAGAAATTTAAAAAGTAAAAAAACATTGACTACAAAATTAAAAAAAAATGGATAAGAGAAAAAAAGTCGCTTTAAGACTTTAAAAGAAAATTCTTTAGCGATCTTTTTACAACTTTAATTAAAATGGTCATATTTTTAAAAATTGTTGTCACGACGGACTAAAAAAGTAAAAGAAATAGAATAAAAAAAACAATAAAATTGCTACAAAAACTTTAAAAAAGCTCTGCCAAACATAACTTTATGTATCCTATATTTGATTGCAGAATTTGTCAATGGGATAATGATGTAGAACATGTGACAGTAGAATTTTTAAAACAATTGAATAAGTATAAGTTATAGGAAGAATCGTTGAGGATTTTTTGCTTATGAATTTTTTTTATTTAACAATAAATCAATTTTAAAAATTTTCAATTTAATTGCCGCTTGTTTTGACAATAATTTGATGTTCTCCTAGTTTTCAAATTTGAACCTAATTCAAATCTCTTACCTCTGTTAGTCCTTTGTTTACTTTCTTGATTAGTAAAGAATTTGTCTAATTAGACTCCTCCTAAGATTAGAATTTCTCTACTATAAATAAGGCTATAATTTTTCTATTGGAGATTCATTCAATCAAAATAATTCTTTGTGAATTTAAGGTGTTCTTATTCTTGTGAATTCCAGAAACTGTCTGCTAGAATGATATTTAGCCTATCTCATTTGCTAGAATGGTATTTAACCTCTTTCCGCAAGAGCACTACGTCAAGTGGTATCAGAGCAAGGTCCTCCCTTGTCTCGATTTCCGATAGTCGTTGGTAACTAAGATAGACCAAATCTCGTGGACCAACCCGATGGGCAATTTGTATCCATGAACATAATTACACAGTTGCATCAGTTTGTGAAGAACCTAGAGGACATGATGGCAGAGCTCATGCGACATGATTTGGAACGGAACTGTGATTTGGAATGGAACCTAGCAATTGAACTAGTTGCTCCTATTCAACATGGGAAACAATAGCGTGTGCCAATGGTGGAGAACAATCTTGGACAAATAGGGGATAACCCTAGGCGTGCAATAATTAATCCTGTTAATAATGATGATTCAATAGATGGGGAGATTGAATACATAGCTCTGGCGGGGGTACAAGGGCTAGAGCAAACCAGTACCAGAATAATGAGTTTCGTATGAAGATGGACCTACCTTCTTTCAATGGGCAATTTAACATAGAAGACTTTCTCGATTGGCTGAATGAAGTTAAGCAATTCTTTGAGTACATGCATGGACATCGAAGAGGAGAAAAAAGTGGCACCTCAGCTTGGTGAGAGCAATTACAATTATCACGGACTTGTGAGCGGGCTAATTTTTAAAATAGGAAGAAAATAAATCTGAAGGAGAGAATCATGGAATGTGATCCCTGGGTTTCTGCTAAGTAATCCCTTTATAAATGAGGTCCCCTCCTCATAGACCTCATCATCCTCAAAAACTCATCTCTCTCGATTTCCTCCCTACGATCCCCTCTCCCTCTCGGCTCTCTCTCCTATACCGCTGCCCAACAACCACCACAGAAACATGTACCGCCGAGAAACACCACCGAACGTCATCACCACCATCGGCGTCGCCACCCCTCACTGGTGCAATCATCATCACCGGTCATCTTTCTCTTTCCTGGTTCGTCTTCCTTACAACCCTATTTTGGTTATATACACAGATATACATACATATATATATATATATATCACATCGTTATGTAGTTGTTTAGTTCTCGATTAAAAGGTTTAGTCTTTAAGGATTCGAGCCTATGTAAATATATGAATATATCACGTACATAAATTGAAAAAGGAATTGAGATGCACATATATTATATTGATATATATATAACAGAAGGACCATGTATAGAAATATATATAAACGACTATGGATATGTATTTATATCTTTCGGTTTTAAGAGAAAATTATTATTAAACAATAAGATTGAAGAAAAGAAAGGGAAAAGACCCTGAATTACAGAGATTTCAGCCATTGAAATGTCTAGTCCGAAGCTTTGGATTGACTCACCATGAGGTTGAGTCGACTCACGTCCTTTAAAACCGAGTTTCGTTGGCAATGGATCGACTCACGTGGATATTAAGTCGACTCATGATGGTAAGGCCTCGGTTATTTCTTAGGCTATGGTTTGGGTTGACTCACAAGTCCTTTGAGTCGACTCATGACCACTGCTAGACCTTCTTGGGTCGACTCATGGGTCCCTTGAGTCGACTTATGCTTCACCTCTAGGACTTTGGTCGACTCACTCCTTCTGTGAGTCTACTCATTCCTATTTTGATCGACTGAAAGAGGAGCTGTCTCAGCTCATTCTGCTTTGGGTTGACTCATGCTGCCTTTGGGTAGACTCACAGTCACCTGTTACTGAGACTTCTTGCCTTGGGTCGACACACAACCTCTTTTGTCTCGACTCATGATCACCTGTTAGACTTGGGTCAACTCAGAAGCCCTTAGAGTCGACTCATAGTCGCCTATTATGCCATATACCAAGACCTGTTGCCTTTGAGTCGACACATTGCCTTACTAAGTCTAATCTGCTTTGGGCCGACTCATCCTGCCTTTGGGTAGACTCACAGTCACCTGTTACTGGGACTTTTTGCCTTGGGTCGACACACAGCCTTTGTTGTGTCGACTCATGATCACCTGTTAGACTTGGGTCGACTCACAGTCGCCTATTATGCCATATATCGAGACGTATTGCCTTTGAGTCGACACATGGCCTTACTGTGTCGACTCATGGTCGCCTATGACTTTGTTCGGTCGACTCACTAACCCTTTGGGTCAACTCAAATACCTAAAAATCCTTAAAATCCTTCCTATTTTAATTCTAAAAGTTAAGGTTCTGTTTGGGCATCAGTTTAATGATAAATTAAATTAATTAATGATTAAATCAACACCAGAAACAAACTTTAAAAACTTATAATCGGGGGAAGGGTTCGTTTGGTTGTTAATTCGATTTTGTAGCATTAATTGTGATTATGTTATATTGAATTGTCCAAATCAGGGTGGCATGTGAACCGTAGATTGCCTTACTTTTTTATTGAGCTTGCATTGGACATCAAGTGAGTGGATTTACATGCTATGTACTTTTAATAAAACTCATGTATTCCCCAAATTACTTTGAAAAAGAAAATGCATATGTTCTAAATGCTTTTATGATACTGTATGATATTCTCTTGTAAAATCATGGTACAAATGTTTTACAAGTTTTTGATTCCTATATATATGATGCGATTATGAAATATGATTCTTGGAAAATAAAATAAAAAAATCTAGGGGAAAGTACTCTACGGAGGTGACTCTGGCCAGCTAGAGAACAGACCCGGTCTGAATCTCGTGGTGACTCTAGTTGACTCAACGGTTAAGGGATAGCCCGGGTGCGTTCGGTGACCTTAACTGGGATCGTTTAGGAAACAAACCTAAACGCCAACCTGTGGTGACTCTATTTTCGATATTGGATCAAATGGGCCAAGGATGCCCCGAATTTATAATGTGGCATTGGTTACTATGTTATGCTCAGGCTGTTCCTTTGATAATTGATTGATACTCACACTCTTTGATGAGTATATCGTTATACCATTATGATATTGACATATTTATGTTCTGTGATTTGAGGACACCTCTGATATCCAGCTTGAGATATTGGTGACTCGTATTGATAACGAGACTATGTGGACAAAGATATATATTTTCATGAAAGAAATGATGAATTGTGTGATCGCCCTTTTATTTATACAAGGAATTGATGGGTTGTGTGATCGCTCTTTTTGATTATACTATATATCTCATACCATGACTATGTTTGAAGTACAAGATATTTTGAATTTTCTATTTTGAACTGTATTCTAGTATGCATGTTTTCATTCACCAGTTTTAGCTGACGTTGTAAAATAATATTTTAGGTAATCAGGGAAGAAGTTAGCTGATGGACTCGGTAGCTTTAAGGGATCCAGAAATAAGACTTTTTAGGACATGCATATTCGCTTCAGCATTGAAATAAATAACTTTGATTAAATTGGTTGGAACAACACACTGTTGTGATATGATGGGCTGGTTGTTCCACTTTGATTATTATGGATTTTAATTGATTAAATCTCATGTATTTGGTATCTTTTAGTATATTGTTAGCTAATTGTATAATCAAGGCTTTCTTAGTTCATTGGGCTAAGGCCAAATATCCATGGCCGGTCACCTTTTCCAAATTGGGGTGTGATAAGATTGATATCAGAGCAAAAGTTTAAGAAAGATTGCATCATGTCATTAGTACAGGTTCATATTTCTAGAGTTCTATGTTATGAGATCTTGTAGTAGTTGATTACGCTTCATCTTATATATGTTCTTATCCTATATTGATCATCAGTGATATGGCTCGTCCGAGATGTAATGCGAGTTCTAAATATGCGACTACAGATGATGAAAGGAGAGCATACCCCTAGCACTACTCCAGTAGCTCCTGATGTTACAGAAACTCCAGTGGCTCCAGCAGCCCCAGCTATTCTGATAGCACTAGATATTCCAGAAGCCCCAACTGTTCCAGTTACTGAGGGAGCTCTTTCAACTCTCCAAGCTTTAGTGAGCATGATTGTTGGGCAATAATCTCAACCGAGGGTAGTTAGCACAGATATTCCTATGAGCTTAGATAAAAGCTCAGTGTTCGAGAAATTCTTGAAGGCACACCCTCCGACCTTTAAGGGGTTGATCAATTCTGATGATGTAGAAACATGAAAGCTACGCACAGAGAAGATTTTTGAATAGTTGGGTTGCACAGATGAATATAAGGTGTCATTGGAAACTTATGAGTTGGAAGGACAGGCTGAACATTGGTGGCGCATGGTGAAGCACCATTATGAAGGAAGAGAATGTGAGCTCGTCTGGACGAAATTCCTGGCATTGTTCGACAACAAATATTACCCGGTGGCTATCAAAAAGTAGAAACAAGTGGAGTTTCTTATGCTTGAATAAAAGGGAATGTCAGTGGCAGAATATGAGGCAAAATTTGCTAAATTGTCTAGGGTTGCACTATAATATGTCACTGAGGAGGAAGACAAAGTGGTACTGTTCGAAATGGGTCTACGCCCGGCTATTCTTAGTAGGATTTCATTATTCGGGGCAAAGACATTGTCAGAGTTGGTGACCAAGGTTCTTTTAGCAGAAAAGAGTCTGGATGATGCACAAAAGAGCAGAGAGCTGTAACCTAAGAGGTTTAGAGATTCAAAGCCAACAGAGAATAACTTTGGAGGTGGTAATCCTACCAAGAAGACTTACATGCAAAACCAGCCATAGACTCAGACTAATGGGAATACAGGACAACAGACCTGGAATCCATGTAACCAATGTGGGAAGGTTCATTCTCGTGAGCATTATTGTGATGGTACAGTAAAGGCGTGCTTCAGTTGTGGTAAGACAAGACACATGTCCACTTATTGTAAGACTAAGGGGATAGGAGAACAGCGGACAGTAGAATTTTTGAAATAACAATGTAGAACATGTGAATGGAATAACGATGTAGAACATGTAGAATTTGTTAATGGAATAACGATGTAGAACATGTGACAGTAGAATTTTTGAAACAGTTAAATAAGAATAAGTTATAGGAAGAATTTTTGAGGATTTTTCGCTTATGAATTTTTTTTATTTAACAATAAATCAATTTTAAATTTTTTTAATTTAATTGCCGCTTGTTTTGACAATAATTTGATGTTCTCCTAGTTTTCAAATTTCAAGCTAATTCAAATCTTTTACTTCTGTTAGTCTTTTGTTTACTTTCTTGATTAGTAAAGAATTTGCCTAATTAGACTCCTCCTAAGATTAGGATTTCTCTACTATAAATACGGCTATAATTTTTCTACTGGAGATTCATTTAATCAAAAATATTTTTTGAATTTCTCTTTATTTCTTTGTGGATTTAACGTGTTCTTATTCTTGTGAATTCCAGAAACTGTCTGCTAGAATGATATTTAGCATATCTCATTTGCTAGAACGGTATCTGGCCTCTTTCCGCAATAGCGCTGCGTCAAGTGGTATCACTACAACAAAATGCACTTTCAGCGGCACAAACAAAACTGTTGGCAAAAGCGTAATTGGGTCGATAAGAGTTTTTGGCAATGAAAAATAGAGCGTCGCCACTCCGTCGGCAAAAGTGTGTCGAGAAAAGGTTTTGCCAATATGTACCCCATGCATAGGCAAAAGTAATAGATTTGGCGACGCAGTTGTGCGTCGCTAATACATTGTATCGGCAAAAGTAATAAATTTGGCCACATAATTCTACGTCGCCAAAAGTCATAGTTGTCAGCAAAAGTAATAGAGTTGGCCACATAATTATACGTCGCCAAAAGTTATAGTTGTCGGCAAA
>JAUTBS010400704.1:0-10197 GCA_032361285.1 Aequorea victoria | reverse complement strand
GTAAATGATTCTAAAAAAGTATAAGATCCCAACAAAATAAGGTGTAAAAATTTGCTTATGCAGTATTAATACTAATAGTATTATTTTTAATAAAGTAAAATATAATTATCTATACTTTTCTAAAAGAAATGTAAAAATATTTATGAAAAAAATTAAATTCTTTTTAATAAAACTTATTTAGGTATATTGCACAATGTTCGGATGTGTTTTGATGTGTTTCGAAGGAAACAATAGAATTTCGTTATTTCATTAAATTTCGTTTCGGTCGCTTAGGAAACGAAAATGTTTCGGCTGTTTCGATGGAAACAAATGAAAATCTTGTTCATTGGTTATTGTCTCCCCTTCTTTGCTACACAAATAGCACCAATTAACAAGAACCAAACCCCTTCGCATGAGGTTGTCAATGGTAAGTATACTCCCATGTACGGCTGCCCACTCAAAAAAAGTCACATTTGGAGGAGCTTTCACCTTCCGCATACATCAACATGGGAAAGTGCCCCCCCCATTCCCCAACAAGCACCTGTAGCAAGATTTCACCGAAAACTTCCCTCTACGATCCCCTCTCCATTTAATCGAATCCACCTCTCACACCCGACCCCCTAACACCGTAAAGTTGGCCAAGAAAAGCCAATAACTGCTCCACCTCCCAATCCTGGGCATCCCTCCTAAGTTGGATGTCCCAAAAGCAAGTGCCTGACTCCCATCGAGCATAACTTGCTACTGAAGCGTTTCTATCCATAGCCAAAGCAAAAATATCAAGAAAAGTCATGCAGAAAACCATCTCCCCGCACCACTCATCCAACCAAAACCTGACCCGCGTACCACACCAAACTTCAAAATATATATGTTTCAAAAAAACCTCCCAACCCAAATTAATGCCTTTCCACAAACCTCTGCTATAAGAAACAATCACCTGAGACGGACTCCAATCACCACTATTAGAGTCGTACTTACTCTGAATGTCCCTCCTCCATAAACTGTCCCTCTTCCCCGTGAAGTGCCAAAGCCACTTTGCTTGGAGTGCTCTGTTAAAAGTGACCAAGCTCCTTATCCCAAGCCCTCCTTCCACCTTACTGCATTTAGCCAGATGAAGCTTTGAGCAATCTCTACCCGCACCCCAAAGAAAATTCCTCTGAACCTTTTCCAATTTCTGAGCCACTGATACATGAATGGAATGTAGAGACAAAAAATAGGTTAGGAGACTAGATAAGGTACTCCTCATAAGAGTGAGTCTCCCTCCCTTGGAAAGATATTGACGCTTTCACCCTGCCAACCTCCTCTGAAACCTTTCCAAAACTCCATCCCATGTCACTTTTTGACTTGAACGAGGCACCAAGCGGCAAGCCTAAAAAAGATGAAGGCCAAGACCCAACATCACACCTTAGAACACCGGCTAAGGACTTCACACCCGGGACATCACCGACAGGAATGATCTTTGACTTGCCCAAATATACTTTCAACCAAGAAACTGCTTCAAAGCAAATCAGAACACATCGAAGATAACCCATTTGACGCGGCTCTGCCCCCAGAAACACCAAGGTGTCATTCGCATAAAGGAGATGAGAAGCAGACAAAGATGGACCCTGGGCAACACCAACATCGAACCCTCGAAGAAAACCACTCTAAACAGCTCTACCAATCAACCGGCTAAAAGCTTCCATCACCATAATAAAAGCAAAGGAGACATGATCCCCTTGTCTCAAACCTCTCGATGACTGAAAGAAGCTGGTTGGAGACCCATTCACTAAAATCGAGAATGAGGCCGAGGAAATACAAAATCTGATCCAGTGCCTTCATCTAGCTCCAAAGCCTATCCTCCGCATAAGATGGAGAAGAAACTCCCAATTAACATGATCATAAGCCTTCTCAATATCTAATTTGCAGATAACTCTCGGGGTCCCACACCTGAACCTAGAAGCCACACACTCAATGGCTATCAAAACAACATCTAGAATTTGTCTACCACCCACCAAGGATGAGAAGAACCTTCTTCAGCCTGGACGCCAAAACCTTGCCCAGAAGTTTATAAGCAGTACCTAATAGGCAAACAGGCCTAAACTCCCTGATGTCTTCTGCCCCACCCTTCTTGGGAATCAAAACTACAAGAGGCATTCAAACTCCTTTCAAAACTCCTGTGGCTATGAAACAAATGGAACATACCCAAAACCTCACCCCTGATTAAACTCAAACACTGTTTGAAAAAAGCCACTGTGAACCCGTCAGGACCAGGGGCTTTACCCAATCCATCTCACTCAATGCTCGGATAACCTTTGCTCTGAGAAAGGAAGCTCTAAAGCCTTTGAATCCAGACTATCAATAGCATCAAAGGGAAGCTCATCCAACTTTGGTCTCCACGCTTCTTCCTCCTGGAATAATCGCCGGTAAAACTCTGCAATACCTGACTTGACTTGTTCCTCCCCGACCAAAAGATCCCTATCTACCCAAACCTTCTCAATCTGATTACTTCGCCTATGAGCGTTGGCCATCCTGTGAAAAAAACAAGTATTCCGATCTCCAGCTTTCAACCACAGAGCTCGAGATTTCTGTCTCCCGTTAATCTCTCCAAAATTGGCCAACCTACCAAACTCACCTTTCAAAGCCTCTCTCAAACACCGCTCCTCCACTAAAAGGTAACAACTTCTTTATCATCCAAAACCCGAATATCAACTAACACCTTAGCCTTCTGAACATCCAACCTACCAAAGACTTCCTGATTCCATTTAATAAGCCCCGCCTTCAGTAACTTAAGCTTCTAGGCTAGAATATAAGAAGGATTCCCATCCACTCTGAAGCTCTTCCACCAACCGTCAACCAGGTCCCTGAACCCATCTAGCTCCCGCAACATTCTGGAACTTGAATGGACTTTTCCCCCGACGAACCCTGACGCTATCCAGAAGAATAGGGACATGGTCAGATAACGGTCTGGGCAAAGAAAACTGAGCCAATGACGAGAAATGCTCCTCCTAACCCATAGAGACCAGGAACTGATCAATTCGAGACATAACAAGAGGATTCTGGTTATTACTCCAAATGAAGTTACCCCCAGAGAGGGGAAGATCTACAAGTGCCCTGTCATCAATGAAAGCAGAAAAAGGTTTCATGGCTCTGGAGAAATTCCTACAACCAGTTCTCTTAAAAGGAAACCTCATCAGTCATCACATTGAAGTCTCCCCTCACACACCACGGCATATCGCATCTAAAAGCGACATCGCCCAACTCCTCCTAAAAGCTCCTCTCTAGCCCCGTCATCCCCCGGCCCATACACCGCAGAGAACGCCCATCTAAAATCATCTTCAGCACAGCGAAAAAGACAAGAAATAGAGAAAAAGCCCTCCTCTTGCTCTTCTCTAGATACCACCCTGCTATCCCACATCAACAGAAAACCCCCTGCCGTCCCTGTGGCCAAAAGGAAAGACCATTCCACTGTCCTGCCACTCCAAATACTTCTCACCACAGAAATTGATGCAGACACCATCTTTGTCTCTAATAAACACACCACATCAGTCCTCCAGACTTTTAATACAGACTTGATATCGGTTCTTTTTGCCTCTGAATTCAGACCCCTCACATTCCAGCATATTATTTTAAGCTTCATTGACAAATACGCAAAGAATCAGACTTCTTTCTACTCCCTCCCGGACCACCCTTGCCCCCTCCTCTTCCATCATAATTAACAGAGCATTGATAATTTCTCAATTCCCTCTCCAGCCTCCTTTGGGAACCTCCCAGCAAACTAGGTCATATCTTTCCTGCCTCTAGCATCAATGGCTCCAAAAAGTGACATCGCCTCCTCAAACCCAACAAAGGACACACCCAATATCTTATTAACCTCCTTAATCTTCTTCATAACCCACCTAGAAGCCACTGTCGTTTGAACAGAATCATTAGGCATTAAAAACTCCCTAGACTCAATACCGGGGGCTCAAAACAATCAATTGGCTCACATTCTAGAATCATATCCGCCTCCAGCTCCTCCACATCGCAGGCACTCAGAGACCCTCCCCCCACCCTCAAATCGACTGCACCCCCCTTGGCCCCCTCACTGAACACGGGATTCAGAACCCCCTCAGCACCTTGTTTGCCACTACCCAGTACCACCGCTGCATAACCCATGCCCTCAGACACATCAACGCCAACAGAAAGATCCGCGTCCCATAGAGGTCGCCCCCTCCTACGTTAGAGACGTCTAACATCACCTGCACACCGCTCTAACCCCTCAATTTCGCACCCAACTCCCTCAAAAACCACCAAAGCATCCCTGTCCTCGGAACCTAAAGCTACCTCAGGGAGAACCACCGCATAAGAAACCTGCACCTTGGCTACCTTTAAAAGCCTCCCACTGCCATTCAGATGCTCCACCAGATCCGCAAAGACCCGTCTCACCCCAATCGACGATTGATTGACATCCATCTCGAGTTACAGCAGGTTGCCCACACGACTTGACCCGGAGTGCCTCACTCGGTTTCTCTTTCATTCCAGAACTGTTGACGCCTTCTTCGACCCACACTTTTCCCTTTCTTGGCTAGATCCCCAACGTTGGGCCCCCTCACAAAAGATTTAATTTGCCCCACCAAAATTGCGCTTGGCCCAGTCAGCTTCTGGACTTGCAAAACTGAAGCCTTAGCCCCTTTGATTGGCCCACGTTTCAGGCCAAGCCCCGAAACAGAATTAATTCGCCCAGATTTGGGGCCCTTAAAAGACAACCCATCATTTCTCCTATGAAGCCCAGAGCCCACAAAAAACCAACAGGCCCACTATACTGGCATTCGCTACAGCCCACACCCGCCTCCTTAAAAATCTGGCTCGGAACCCGCGTCCCAGATGAATCCTTCCACCTGAAACCCCTGCAACAGTACCAGACCTCGTTTGAACTCGATCCATAGCCCTAGCTCCACGCGTCTCCCTCGACTACATACTCCTACCTACCATCACTCGCCCTTCGCGATGGTCAGAGCCACGCGCCACCTTCCTCTCCATCACTGACGCCGGCGCAGCCCTCACATCGGAAGCCTGGTTCACCCTGTACGACACCGACATACCCGACTCCACCCAAATCTAGAAATCGAACCAATAAGCCCCCCATCTCACTCTGATTATTGCCGGTATCGCCTTCTCCACTGCAACCACCCTAACTCGAGCCCATCTTAAGTGTCGTTTTTCCGCCGTGTCTTCATTAACCTCCATGAATCCTCCACAGAGGTCCCCGATCTCTTTGAGCACACCAAGATCCCAAAAATGTGATGGCAATGCCATAACCCTAAACCACCAGTGTTCCAAAAACTGGTCCGGTCTGTAACATCCTCCAAACGGAGACCACCAATCCCAGAGCAACCGGTAGCCGCAGAAGATCCATTGGCCCTCCAGAACTCGCCTCCTCCTTTAAAGGAAAAAGAAACGTATAAAAAATTCTCCAGCCGTCCAACACCTCCACTCCTGAAGGCACTGACCATTTACGATCTACCCAAGCTTTGATAGAAGATGTTGTAGGTATAGGGTTCACATACCCCCCTCCAAACGACCCACCAAACATCTGCCAAGGAACTCCATCGCCTCTGAAGAAGATTCCGGCACCACCTCCGCATCATAGTCCGAGCCTCTTGCAGCTCTAACTACCAACTTACCTACCGGCCAGAGCAGCTGTTATGCAATCTCCAAATACGAACCCATCTCCTTCGAAGCTAGTTTTAGCCCCTAGGATTAAACTCCATCAACACCTTCGCAATACTCAGACACCCATCCCCAAACTTTGAATCATGTATGCAAACTAACTCCTTTTTCATCAGTCCCACCGAAGAAATATCAACGAAACACCCTGCCCTATTCCTCTTACTACTGCATTACACATAACTTTGACCCTCCCTTTTCCTCACCAACACTCCTACCCCCTTCTTGTTTCAGAGGCTAAAGAAAGACATCCAGCCAACCACCCAACAATAGACTACTGAAGACATAGGAAGCGCTGAAGACCTCTCCCCTTTTCTGTCACATTGAGAAGGTGACCCTCCGAAGTGAAATCAAAGATCTTCCAATCGACCTGAGCGATCCTCCTTTGAGGTACTATCTTCTTCATCATAGTTCTCTCACTCGCTTGTTATCTTGGTTTTGAAGAGACCAAGTTTCTGAAATTATTAAAAACACTAAATAGATATAAGTACCACAAGCTCGAGAACTAACAAATGCGTTTTAAGGGGCTTCAAGGTGCCCATTTAGACTCCTATCAATAACCAACTAGGACACTTTTACGGTTTTACCTTTCATTGACAAAGTATTTACAGCTTATACCAGAGACAAATTTATCGAACGTAGACTTATCTCCAACCAAAAGATTATAGCTGCATTTGCAAGAAATTTATAAAAAAAAAAAAAAAAACATTCTAAAAAGACTTCCTAAGTAGTGAACTGGCCGAGAACCATCCAAGGAGGACCAAATAGAAATGAATAACTTCAGTCAACTATTTTATCTCAAACACTTAACAGATAGGCATGTGAATAAGAATGCTTGGTGATGCATGCCGAGCAAGTCCAAATGAAAATCAGATGCCAAAAAGATCTAATAATAATTCAGATGCCTTCAACCAAATTATGTTCTGAACAGGTGCCAAACCTTAAAGCCAGTTTTTGTGTACAATTCTTGAGCAGGCTTGTTGTCTGCATTTACATGAACAAATAGTTGCTTCATACCTGTTGGCATTACCCCACCCCCAAAAAAAAAAAAAAATTAATAGAACAGAGAATTAAATGATATTGCAAATTAAGAAAGTAATGCAAAATCATACCACACAAAACTATACTTTCAATTCTTGAAAATCAAAAACCTAGTACCTGCTAAGGTGGCAACGTCACTGGCCAAATATAGCATATTTGATGCTATTCCCTGGCGTTGAGCGAACTTTGAAACACAAACATTCGCAACATAAGCATACTTATGAGCGTCACAGGGCTCTTGACTTGCCAAGATAGCAGACAGCCTTTTTACCTCCTGAAAACAACATCCAATTGGGTTCAAGGTGATAAAGTATCAGGATCCATCCTAGTTCCTCCCATAACTGGATAAAATTGAGCTGTACACCAATTAATTTAGGGGACAAGGCAAGGTAACCATGCAAGGGTGCCTACTAGTAGGTGTGCTGAGAGAGAGAGAGAGAAGAAAGCAAAAGATTTTTCTTTAAGTAAACATGTTGAAACCCAAAAACAAATAAATTACTACTTCTGGAGCTTTGGCACCTTTCTTAGTGTGCTCATTGCAACTGGGGTCTTCCTTATATGGTAATGGGTCAAGGGAAGTAAATCAATTTACATTTCAACCAAGCATGCCATTCTAAAGCTTGAAAGAAATGACTCAAGATAAAATCAGTTATATACCCCTGGGTATGTTTCCCCATGCAAAAATTGCCGGATACTAAGGTCCAGAGTTCCCACAACACTGTTTAGGGCAGTTCTTCTTATGTTTTTATCTTCCTTCTTAACCTGAATGGTGAAAAACAACAAACGCCAGTGACAAATTTTAAAACCAGCAGGAGCATCATGATAGTAACTATAAATCTCCAGATATATATTAGAATATGAGCACTTGCATGATGATGTCAATACTATAAGGCTAATTCATGCAGCAAGTAGCGACACTATTAAAAGAACTGCAACATCTTAGTTTATGCACATACTTTTACAACCCACAACTTGGGGGAGGGTGCAAATAGAGGAAAAAAAGAATGCATTGATTTATATGAACTCACTTTCCATGTTCGTATAAATCTTAAAATGAATGCAAAATAAAAGAATTTTCCACAAATGCATTTGTAGCAATGTTGGGTTAGATTTGCAAGGATGAGAAAGATGTCAACCTTTTATGAGTTCAAAAGCTCAATTTTCCTCAAAAATCATAAGCAGATGGCATAAAACACCATTGGAAAGTTGACTTATTTGCTCCCCGCACCAATTAACCAACACTTAAACTAGGAAAGATGCCAGTTAATTGATGTGGTTACTATCAGCACTTCTTTCCATTATAAGGGCAATAGGGGAGTCATGTGTGGCTTCAATTCGGAAAAACTAGGTATCACAAGGAAAGTTGCAGCAATTCGGGATCCCTTTCTCCCTTTCCTGTCCACTCTCCATATCTAGCTATCATTTGTCCTCTCTTTCTCTCTCTCTCTCTCTCTCTCTCACCCAGTTTCCTTTTTTTGTTCTCTATTACTGTTATTAAAAAGAAGAGCCTTGTTTTTTTTTCTCTTTTGTTATTAAAAAGAAGAGATCTGTTTCTCTTTAATTTATTTCTCTCTTTTCAATCTATCCCCAAATCCAACCCTGCTTTCTTCTGTATTACCGCTGTGGAAAAGGTGAAGAAGAAATTATCAGTAGATCATCAGATTTGTTCAAGAAAAAAAGCCCAACGTGTAGTGATTTACTGATAATTGGTGAAGAGTGTAGAAAACTCTGTTGCAAAACGTTCTCCACATTACTTTGAGTTTTTAATTCTTTTCATGGAATGCCAACCTCTATTACAAGCTCTCTACTGAATCATATGCATATTTATATAGCTCATAATAGTTCACAATATTTTTCACAATCTAGTTCAGGTTTTGATTCAGTCGCTATCTTTGAGGTGATACACTTTTTTTCGTGAGTTTGAGATGAAAGATTTGGGTCATCTTCGCTATTTTCTTAGAATAGAGGTTGCTTCTTAACCTAAGAGTTACCTCTTATCCCACTTTAAATATGCTAATGAGGTAATTCATCATGTTAACCTCATTGACGATAATGTTGTCGATACTCTCATTGAGTTACATGACAAATTATCTCCTTCTGATGGCGTTTTTCTTGAGGATCCTACTGTCTATCGAGAGCTAGTTTGGTACTTGGTCTATCTTACCGTGACTCGTCCTAATATTGTATATGTCGTCCATGTAGTGAGCCAATTTATTTTTGTTCCTTACTCCACTCATTGGGTTGCTTTGCTCCGCATTTTACGCTGTCTGTGGTACTATATTTCAAAGATTATTTTTGTCTCCTTGTTCGCCCTTGACTCTTCGGGCATATGCTGATTGGGCTGGTGATGTGTCTGATCGCAAGTCCACTACTGATTTTTGTGTGCTTCTTGATGATTCTCTCATTTCCTAAAAGAGCAAGAAACAGTCTGTCATTGATCTTTCTACTGCTGAAATTGTTTGGCTTAGATGGCTACTGTCTAATTTGGGTGTTTTTTTCTCTTCTCCTACTTCTCTATACTATAACAACAAGAGCGCCACACAGATCGCTTACAATTCTATTTCCCATGAGCGTACGAAGCATATAGAGACTGATTGTCACTTTGCTCATCAGCACACCTTCAATTGGGTACCATTAATCTACCTTTCATCTCCTCCTCTTTGCAGCTTGCCGATTTCTTCACCAAGACTCAACTTGTGCTCGTTTTCAGTTCTTACTTGGCAAAGTCTCACTGCCCAATGGACTCACGTCATGAGTTTGAGGGGGGTGTGAAAGTGTGAACGTGTTGTTTTTTGGTAATTTAATTATTTGTGTTTTAGCTCAAGTGTAGTTTAGTATTTTGGTTAATAGGTTTAGCCTATATTAACCCTTGCTTTAGTCTTGTTTTGATCATTCTATTGTAACATAATTGTTTAGAGTTTCTTTGAATAAACTATCAATAGAAGCAAGAAAAAGGTTAAAACAAAGGCCATCAAATTTCCAATAAATATTAAAAGATTAATGAAAGAAAGAAAATAATACTAGGATTATATCATTGTAAGTGCACAAGGTTAAAGAGGAGAACCAAACTCTGAGCCTCCCATTAACTGTGAGTATTTATTTCATAATTTGTTGACCATCCTCACTATCTAAATCGAATTCTTGTGCGCTAGAATTTAAAATCAAATGATTCTTTTGACCTTGTTATTTCAAATCTACTGAGGAATCGCTCTCAAATCCATCTATGCATCTTTTCCCTCATCAAAAACAATCAATCTATGCGTCTTTCTCACATTTATATATAAACTATTAAACTTCAATCTATGCTACTTAAAAAATTAAGAATATCAAAGGGGACAATGTAAACAAGGCTGAAAAATGAATTCCCCATATGATGAATAGGTGATTCATCTACACTGACTAAGCATTTAATACTCTTTCATAACCAGGTGTCCGGGCCAGCTCACCCCCGATAAACATGAAACAGTTACTTAAACCCACCCCCACCCCCAC
>JAUTBS010400693.1:0-10197 GCA_032361285.1 Aequorea victoria | reverse complement strand
CATTTGTCTTCTGGAACTGAGGGGTCGACACAAAAGTCTTCTGGTGTCGACACAAACTTGAAGTCTTCAGAAGTTTGGAAGATGAGCTCACTAGAACAGAAAGGTGTCGACACATTTGATCTTGGTGTCGACACATCATCTTCTTGGAGCTTTAGTGTCGACACATATTGCTGAGGGGTCGACACTTTCTTCTTGTTTCACCAAAAATCGAACATTGCTTACTGGAATATCAAATCTGTCGACACATATTACCTTTGTGTCGACACTTCCTTTACATTTTTGGAAGTGGAAGAATTTAGCTCACTAGAAGGACTCAATGTGTCGACACATTCTTCACTTGTGTCGACACTTCTTCTTGTTAAAGAAATGTCCTTACTGGAATGTCACTTGTGTCGACACATTAATCATTTGTGTCGACACTTCCATTATGAATTTTGGAAGATTGAAACTTTATGCTTCTTAATACCTGAAAAATTAACTTATAGCACAAAGCAAAATATTAGTAAACAATAAATCAATTGTTGTTATAAGTCAAAATCTAGGAAATGATATGATTTAATAACCCTTGGGTCAACACTATATGATTTACTAGAAGGAGAATAAAAGTGTAATCATAGTTGGAAGTGATAGTTATGTTAAACATTGTATGAAATGAAATTCGATAAGGAATTGAAAACTCTACTCAATGAGTGATGCAACTTTGATAGCATATTTAATGATGGAAGACTTCAGTTAAAGGTGAACATATATATATGATACATGATCACGAACCTGACACGCACCTTAGTTAGGATTAGCCGCGCAATGAATTTATTGTCGCCATGTTTTGAATGGGCAACATATGCGGTGGAATTATGAAATTTTAGTCTACGAGAAAGGACCAAAATAAATTCTAGAAACTATGTGGGACGCAAGAGGAGGATGCATGGAAAGAACAAGTATGAGTTCTAATATTGAGATGAAAAATTGGAGAAATGAAAAGATAAGGCGTTGAAGTAATTTCCCTAACTAGCTTTGGGAACGATAAAATTTTGGAACAAAATTTCTTTGAGGGAAGAATGTAACACACCGTAATTTCTAAGAATCCAAATTACATTCTATTATGAATTAAGAAGAAGTCTTACAAGTGATCTTTCTTAAGAATCAAGTTGAGGCGCAAGACATGTAAATTAAGTACATAATTCGTTTGAAAGCCTAAGTGGATAATTCAAAAATGCTTAAGAAGAGAACTCAAGTAGGTCTTAAATAAGTTTATAAGTTTTGGTTCAAGAGATGAACAAATTCCTAAGAATCATTTAATGGCAGACAAGTAAAACGACGCAAGGCGAAGAAGCGAGTTTTGTCGCAGTCTTTAATAAAGGCCAAAAATATAGAAACTAAAATGGGTCAAGTGATGGAACACTTATAAAAACTTGAGCTAAGGCTCAAAATATTATGATAATATATAATATGGGCAAAACAAATATGATTGAGCCCAATTAAAGTAAGGCCCAAAGATGGAAATGATAAAACAAGCTTAATGAGGTCTAATCTTGTTTAAGACCGAAAATATATTTTGTTTGGGATTATGGGTCAAGATAATTTGTAACCCCAAAATATAAATATAAATAAACCCAATTATTTAATTGGGGCCCAATGAGAATTAATTCTTAAGCCCAAAATAAGAAAGGCCTAAAGGCTTAAATTTTGGACCAAAAGTTTAAAATTAGCCCAAAACCCATTTTAATTCTCATGAATTAATTAAATAATTAATAAAATAACTAATTGGAGCCTTCTAGAAGCCCCTTGGCTAAAATCCCCTTGGAAAGGGTGATGATGTGACAAGTTTTGGCAGAAAAGAACAAGAAAAGAGAAGAAAGAAAAAGTAAAAATATAAAAACATGTTTTCTTGAAAATGTAGTTTTCCTACATCATCAAAGCCTCCCAAAGTCTTAAATGACTAGTGATATTCACATGGAAGATGATTGGATGAGAGAAGAATGGATGAGACATAATTGAAATAAAAAAAATTAAAAGTCTTGTCAAGTACCTCTAAACTTAGGGAACTTGTTCCCCATTAAACTAAATAAGGTCTTAAGGCTTAGGAAAAATAGATTAATGATTCCAAACATGGTATTAACTATTTTGGAGCTCAAGATTTTGTTAGAACTCAATCAAACTAGATAGACCAAGTATATAATTGGATGTTTGATTGGAACTAAATGAGGGGTGGTTTGGTCATTTCACACCCAACTTTTTTACCTATAAATAGAGACCATTTCTCTACAAAAGATTCATTTTCAATATTCCTCCCTCTCTCTAAAATTTCTTTGTGGTCATGGTGGGAAGAGAAAAAGAAGGAAGGAAATAAAAAAAGAGGAAAAGGAAGAAGGAAAAAGGAAGGAAACCTAAAACTAAGTCTCATTTTCTTGGAGCAAGGAAGGCAACCAAGTAAGTGATCTTTAAGATCTCTATTTCTTTCTTAAGAAAATTATCCCACAACTCATCAATGTTTAGTTCTTTCATGCTTGTTCTTCTTTTATCTTAGAGATGGATTAGTTTAAAAAGTGAGTTGTGGGAAAAATAAAAATAAATGATGAGACCTATGGATAAGTCAAGATAAATGACTAAAATAGTATATAATATGATAATAAGATTTTAACCCTTGCTTGCATGTGCAAGAAAAAAGGAAATTGATGGATGTAAGAGATGCTTTGAGAAATGGACAAAACAGTGACAATAAAGCACATCAAGGAATTTTTGTGCTATCCAAACAAGGCCTAAATGAACAATATGTTTCCAAAAGAGTCATATTAGCATGTTATGAACATGTTTGAATTCTGGTTAGACTCAAAAATATGATTTCGAGCCCCTATGTCATTTTTCAACTTTCTGCGTCGAAGTTACAGAAAAGTAGAGAACTTTGAGGAATTTTAATTAATTCCAGAACAATCCCCTTGTGATAATCCATATATTAAATGAAAGGTATAAGGGTCTGGGTTTACCCAAAAATTATAAACCTAATTTTCGTTGGGTAAATTTTGAGAAAAATAGATTATCCCAAACAAGTACATTTTTGGACAGACTCTTCCACAAGATTTTTTAGAGCCCTTTTTGTTCTCAGTTGGCTCTCTTGTTTTACATAAAAATGTAGATAACACCCTATTCTATTCTCTGTAATAGTTCCAGAATCTTTAAAGAAGTTTTAATAATTTTAAACGATTTTACAACAAGTAGGAAATAATCTGAAATTTGAGAAAAGTTAAGAGAAATGATGATCTAAGAGGAGTAAAGTACCTAAGTCTAAGGAATTGAGTTCTTAGCAACTCCAAATGATTATTAACACATATAAAAGTTTTATTAAGTTAATAAAATTTCATTTGGTCCTTTAGACCAAGGACGCATGGGTTTAGGTTATAGCAACCCATGAAGGAGAATGTTTCAAACTTAAAGAATTAAGTTCACCTAAAAAAAATAGGACATTCTCATACCAATAAACTTATGAGAAGTGAGTTGATACCTATGTTTATATATGTTATATAACCTAGGCATTGGTGGGGTTTTCGTGGCTGGATTTGTGCCGCCTCAAAGATGAACGAGGTAGGCGTCGCGTTGGTCGACATCCAGGTGAGAGTGACTAGCAATATCATAATGACTTGTATATTATGAGAATATTTTAAATAAATTTCTTTGAGAATGTTTTTCTATCATATTATGCATGTGAAAGAGGTTTTTGAACATAATTATGTGCATGTGTTGCTCGTATTTTTAGAAGATATTTTCTCTTTAAATATAGAGATTATGAGCATGAGATGCTTGTGTGTGAAAAGTTATCTTCTTTAAAAATATATTATGTTATTGGAAAGTGCCAAGTTATTGCGGGTAACTATCCCGAGTTATTTTGCCCCGATGGGGGCGTTGTCCAAAAATGGTCGTTGATTTGCCCTGATGGGGGCATAGCCCAAAAGTGGGCGTTTATTTAGCCCAAAAGTGGGCGGTTGTAGCACCTACCACTGGTGATTAAAGAATGACCCTCATATTCGTCACTCTAAATTAAGTGAGTCGTGATTGATGTTGCAGTATCGTTGGGAATCGTGGTCGTGAGGTTGACGACTACTTTGTCACTGAAAAATGCATGTATGTGTGTGCGCTAGTGAGCACGTATGTTATGCTATTAAGCATTTATGAGTTGGGCTAAAGAGCCGAGAGTTTGAAATTCTAAATAATATTTTCTAAACTAGTTGTTTGGGCTGTAGGGCCAGTATAAAAGCGTTTAATGCTAATTTGGGCCTTAGGGCCGGTATAAAAATAAGTTTACGAATCATTTAAAGTTGGGCCGTAGGGCCCTATGTAACACACAAAAAAGTTCTTTTATAAAACCGTGTGTGTTGGGCTAGTGAGTCGAATGAATAAAATATAAATTCTTCTGCATGAGTTTTCAGAACAAATGTTTTGTTTTCTGTTCGAAAACCCTGCATGAATATTTATTGTTGTGATATACTTCTGATTATGATACTAAGTCTACTCTCCTGTAATCACTTGTGGTTACCAATATTATTACAGGGTAGATGGTTGGTCCACTATGGTATGGTTGAGCTCGGAAGACGGGAGATATAAGTTTGAGACCAGGATAAGGTCATCAAAGAAGTATTTGTTGAAAGATGAGCAATGGCTCTCGTTTTTAAATATTGGAGATTGTGTATCCCGTGTAAGTTATATAATTATCTCGTAGTTGATGTAAATTGTATTTATGTCAATATTGAGAATATAATGAATGGAGTATAGTGATACAGAGTGCATCTTTAGTATTATTGTTGAGTTTCTGCTCAGGTGAGTTTGTCTCGCACCACTCCGACCAGGTTAAAATATCTTCCGGGGAATGGGTGTGACAATCTGTCCATGAACGATAGAAGTGCATGGCCGGCAGTATTGTCCACAAAAACGTCTATGCGTGGCAGAGGGAAGTCGTCTTTGGGACTTGCCTTGTTAAGATTTTGGAAGTCAAAACAAACTCGCACCATACTGTTTTTCTTTGGCACAGGGACAATATTATCAACCCACTGGGGGTACTCTGTCACCTGAAAAAAGCCGATGTTCACTTGTTTGATAACTTCCTTCTTAATTTTGTGGGCCCAATCAGGTCTCACACGTCTCAACTTTTGTTTGACTGGTTTGGCATCAGGGTAGAGGGGTATTTTGTGTTGGACGATATCTGGGTCAATTTCGGGCATGTCCGTGTGTGACCATGTGAAGACATATTTAAATTACTTTAATAATTTGATTAATGGCTCACGTTCTTCATTTGATAAAGTGGAACCAATCTGGACCATTTGTGGATCCTTCTCAGTACTCCAATTTATTGAAAATGAATCTTCAATTAAAGGTTTAGCGTGCATCTCTTCTTCTTTTTTAATTAAAAGTTTTAGCTTAGGGGGAATAGCCCCATCAAAATCATCGGAGTTAGCAATAAAACATTCATAAGAAAGTACAGCAGGGTAACTAGAAGAGTTCTTCACATTATTATTATTATCATCGAAGGTTACAGATTCTGACATGTATTTGTATGTAACAGAAGACCGAGACACCCCAACAGGTGAATGTTCGACAGACTCACCAATGGACTCTAAATCTGTAGACGTTGACAAGTCCGACTCGGACTCTAACTCACTATCTACATTATCCAAAATAATATATTCGTAGGTTATATTTTCTATTAAAATGCTACCCTCACTTATTATTAATTTGGAATAGTCGACTGGCTCATCGCTGCCCAACATGGTGATCTCTTCCACGCCTTCTTCCGCGTGTATTGGAGCTGCTCCCTCAAAGAGTGACTCAAGTGTGAATTCCTCTAGGCCCTCGACCCAGTCTTTCTCGTGCCCTTTCTCTGCTACGCGTTCGTCTTCTGCCTCATCCTCATCGGGTTCACTGTCGGTCAGCTGATGTTCAAAGAATATCTCTAGTCCAATTTTCTTCTACCCAGACCCTTCATCGATCCATGGTTTCGAAGATCCACATAACAGAAAAGTCTCGTCTTCTTTCATGTACTGCCCATTCAAAGACCCATAGGCTGAAAGCGGAGCCAGGTATTCTGTATTGGTTCTCTTGGCCTATGCCCTCCTCTGTGCTTTCACTCTATCCTTATCAAGGTCATGTGTCGTGGGCTTGTATCCCAGACCAAAGGTATATTTATTGCCATGAACACAGATTGGTTCAGTACTACCTTGTTGACTTTTTCCAAGCCCTAGACCTGGGAAGTATGATATTTTGCCCATCATCATTACCGTATGAGGTTTCATATATATTTTCTCTCCATTCATAAAAGTCTGGATAGCCGCTGTTTCGTCAAACTCAAAACCACTCAGGGTGAGATCTTTTTTCCCGTGCTGTATTTCAAGCAAAGGGCTGTCGTCAGTGGCGGTTTCCTGGATGCTTGATTCACCGAATATAGTCAAAATAGCTCCATCCCTTATCATTTTGACCTTCTGATGGAGGGTGGATGGAACGCCTTATACATTAGGGTCGTATAACCATGGTCGGCTTAATAATAGGTTGAACGAGACCGGCACATCCAGTATGTGGAACCCAATCTCACTGTCGATGGGTCCTATGGTAACAACGAACTTGACTACCCTCAGCTATTTTTGCGGGTATTATCATATGCTGCTACCCCTTAGGTAGTTGGAGAAAAATCCTGCTCTTTTAACCCGAGGCAGTGCATTGTTCTGAGTGGGCAGACATTCAATGCTGACCCATTATCAATTGAAACAAAAGGTACCCATTTTCCTAGGCACTTCGCTATTATATGGAGGGGCTTGTTGTGCAGATGTCCTTCGGCAGGTAAATCTTTTTGAGAAAAAGCAATGACATTGTTTAGCATGGTAGGAGCAACAATTCCTACCAACTGTTCAAGAGTGGTGTCGATGGATATGGAGGCTTTGCTTAAAGCCCTCAACATAGCTTGCCTATGCTTATGGGATGCCATCAGTAGCCCCCAAATACTTAGATTAGACTGGATCGTTTTGAGTTGCTTCAGTACAACATCGTCTTCCTCTTTGGCTTCTGCTGCGGGTTTACTAGCTTCGCATCTCTCTAGAGAGCCAGGTTTGAAGTGTCTTTCACTCCTGGTCAAATGCTCGACCTCTTCTTTGGGGTCCCACAGACTATCCCAGCGATCTGTGGCAGGGTTCACCTTGGACAAGTCTAGTCCTTCTAGGCCCCACAGATCATTTCTTACTATTTTCTAAGTTTTTGTGTCAGTTACTGGGAGGTCTGTGTCAGCTTCTGACTTTCCTTTTAGGGGCGGGCTTTGTTCTTTTTCTGCCTCTTGGTAGTTTATCTCTTCTACTGCCCACAGTTCCTCATCTTTCCAGCTGTTATCGATCCGTGAGTAGTCCCAAATATCATCATCAAGAATGAAAAGGTCTAGAAGGTCTTCTACTTCTTCTAATCTGATATCTAGGTCGGCCTTTTTCTTGCCTTTACTCCTAATCCTATTCTCAGCGGTTCTGATATCAGCGGGCCCGATGCCTGACATATATTCAGCTTCTTTGCTTGCTTCTTCTTCCTCTTTGTTGTTCCCCATTTCCTTTGACGTTCAATTTTTCTCAGCCCTAGTTTGAGTCTTGCTGTCTACCTCATTCCCGAGTTTTGATCTCGAGTCCTTTTTAGTTCCCACTGCTGTTATCACATTTATTCCTATCAATGTCCCTATTCCTATCCATGCTTCCATTTCTGTCTCTATTTCTGGTTTTGGTTATATTTCTGTTATTTATGCTTCTTCTGTTTCTACTCTTTCCATTTCTGCTTCTGGTTCTGTACTTGCTTCTATCCCTATCTCTGTCCCGGATCCTATTACTGATCCTTCATTCCCTGGGTTCCCTCTAATTCCTTTTCTAGTTTGCTTATGTTTGTTTGTTTTATGTCATCATCTGGTAGGGTGCCAAAGGTAGAAAGGCCATCATCATCGGGGTTCTTCCATTCCTCACTTCCATTGAATTTATCGTCTATACATTCCTCCCCTAATTCATCTGATGACATCCAACCATCAATGCCAATGTCTATGTTGGGATTATAGAAGGAGAATTCCACATGTACCTCATTTTTTGCTGCCATATTATCCCATTCCTCTATCATTTTTTCCTGCATCCTCCAACTCTTCTAATTCATTCTCTTCCACATACAGAGTTCCTTATGCATCCAAAGAGCACAAAAAGTTCCCTTTTGGGAGAGCTATACTTGGTTTAACGGCCCCTTCTGGACAGATGTAGACGCTAGGATCATAGTAGAGTGAGACCATATGGACATGGTTTATGTTCCAAAGGGGTGGGTTCATGTGATTCGGCAAAGGATTGATAGTAATGTTGGGCTTAGCCACCATTGGGTGCCCAGGCATTTGATGGTATTCATAGTATTTTTTAGGGTTGTAATTGGCTGGAGGTGGATTCAGAATAGGGGTTGGTGCGTGGGGGCTTAAGTGCCCTTTCCCAACCAAACTCGGGAATAATATAGAGAGCAGAACACTTAGCTCATCGAATACTCTCTGGATAAGTGGGAACGCAAATGGTTGTCTAAATAGCCTTGGTTGAGGGTCAAATGATAAAGGGTTAAATTGTTGAGGGTTAAGAAGGTTTATTTCTGCCACCCTCAGCACATTATTGCTAGGCGTATTCAGGTTAGCCTGGCTGGTCGGGTAACTGTTCTGACCCTGATAGTTCTGAACCTGATAGGGCTTTTGGGTTCTCTGCTGACTTGTATCTGCTTCTATCTTGACTTTTGTCCTGACTTCAATTCTCTCGATTTCCCCCGTCTAGAGGGCATCCTCAATTTGAATGCCCACGTCAAATAGTTGCTCAAAAGTCATGAGCGGCTGAGTGATGAGGTACTTTCTGAACTGAGGTTGCAAGTTATTTACTAACATCTGAACCCGTTCTTTCTCTGTAGGCCGGTTGGTCATCTTAGCTACTTTACCCCTCCAACGGGCCAGGAAGTTAACAAAAGCTTCCTTGGGATTCTATTTGGTGGTCTCCAACTCCCTTATGGTTATGTCCAACTGGACGTTATAGTTATACTGTCCGACAAATGCATTAGCAATGTCTTCCCAAGTTTTTGTGGCTTCTAAGGTTAGGAACCAACGTTGAGCAGCCCCTGAAAGGGACTTGGAGAAGAGTTGCGCTTTTAGCTAATCGTCGATGCCCATGGGAGATAGGGTACCGACATACATCTGTAGGTGTATCCTAGGATCTCCGGTACCATCAAATTTTTCCATGTCTGGCATCTTTAATTTTTTGGGCAGTTTGGCATCAGCAAATAGACAGAGTCCTTCAACATCAAACATGTATTCATCGACTCATTTGGCTTTCCTTAACACCTTCTCTAACTTGTCAATGTTATTAGACAGTAAGGCTTCCCGGATCAAGGCCGTGTCTATTACATTGGTAGTAGTAGTAGCAGTAGCAACTGGTTGAACAACATTAGCAGCAGCTGGCAGAGTGTCATTGAAAATAACAGTAGCAAGTCTATTTCTTAGGGGGTCTGTACCATACTGTTCATCATCACAGAGTTGGTTGTTGACTATTTCGTCCCGTGGATTTCTCGAAACCTAGTCAGCTAGAAAGGCACGAATCTTTGCTTGGAGTTGAACCTGGGCCTCGAAATGATCTTGGGGCATGAGGGTTATGCCTTCCAAAGCTCGCTGCATCTCCGACAGAGTTCAGATCAACACAGCATTTTTCGCAGTATTTGTATCACCATCTTCTGCAATTGTAGCACTTTCTGGATTGGGATTCGATCTATCCAATCTTCCACTCAGCAACCGAATCTAGACGGGCGTGATATCAGAGATTGAAGAAGCAATGATAAACCCTAATATAGGAAGAGATGGGAAACGAATCAGATCATAAGACGTTACATCTTGGGACGATTCTACGAGAAGAGCAAAGCTAAAAAAACAATGCTAAAAGTGAGAAACAAGATGGGCAACTAAAACCCAATGAAGAAGCGCGTAAGAACCCCGAAAAGAGCAAAAAAGGTTGCGAGTGACAATACTCGGCGTAAAACGAAAAAAGAATTGCAGAGCCTCAGCTTGACAACTCGACGATAAAGGTGTTAGCCTAAAAGCTCTCAATCAAGCTTGTTTTTTGTTTTGATCATAACAACAATTTGATTTGTTTGTTGCTAATGGCTTAGTTGTGGTTGAGATCATATTTCAGGTTTATC
>JAUTBS010400682.1:0-10197 GCA_032361285.1 Aequorea victoria | reverse complement strand
TTATTTAATCAATTTATTTATTTAAATTAAATTCTAATTTTTGAATCAACTCGCTATTTATTATTGTAATTATTTACTTTTTATTTAATTAATTTAATCTTTAATTAATAAATTCATTTTAAAAATTTTAATTTTTACCGGGTTTTACAAAAGCCCTCTACGGAGGTCACTCTGGCCGCTAGAAAAAAGACCAAGTTTGAATCTCATGGTGACCCTAGTTGCTCAACAGTTTAAGGAACAGTCCGGGGCTTCTAGTGACATGAACTGGATCGTCTAGGGAAAAGACCCAGGCGCCATCCTGGAGTGACTCTATTTTGGATCGAATGGGCCAAAGCTGCCTTGAGTACTATTTATATTGGCATTGGTTATTTTTCCTAGGGGGATCCTGTGGTTGTTGATGGTTTCCTACCTATATTGATTGATGATCATATCGCTATACCATTATTGGCCGTTAGATGCCCCAATTATATTATTGACATGTTTATGTCCCGAGAATGTTGTGGACACCTCTGATATCCATTTTGATATATATGTTGATGACTCGTCTTGATATCGAGATCACGAGGAAAAACATAAATATTTTGACAAAAAATAAATGATGGGTTGTGTTATCACATTTTTTTCTTATACTATTTATCTCATATCATGATTATCTTGAAATACAAATATACTTTGAATTCCCTATTTTTGAACTGTATATTATTATGCATGCTTCCATTCACCAGCTTTAGCTAACGTTGTAATTAAACATTTCAAGTAACCAGTGATGAAGCTAGATGATGGACTCGGTAGTTTCGTCGGATCCAGGCTTAAGACCTCTTAGGACATGTATTTCGCTTCTCCATTAAAACATTATTAAATGATTATGAGTTGTTGAGATAACATAATTGATTATGACATTATGGGCTGTTTGTGTCCCACATGGATTATTATGGATTTTAATTGATTAAATCCCTTACATGTGATATCTTTAGCATATCGTTAGCTAATTAAATGTTTAAGACTTTCTTGATTCATTGGGCCAAGACCCATGATCCATAGCCGGTCACAGCTCCTGAGTTGGGGTGTGACAATATTGAAATGAAATAAACATGTCATAGGAGCAAGTTAAGGCTTAAACATAAGAATTGTCATCAAAACACAGATTTTTAGAATATTTCATAGTACTGTGTATCTCACTAGAAAATTCTAAAAAATCACATAGAGCTAGATTATTATGTTACCTATGAAAAAGTCGAGAATTGGTTGTAAATAGAAATGGGGTTAAACATTGGTGTAAACTTTTTTATCAAAAAAAGGGCCTGTTTAGGAAAAGCTAAATATCTCGAAATCTACCTAACGAAAATAGGTTTTATAAAATTTGGGTGAAACTAGACCCATAGACCTTTCTTTCTATATGTGGCTCATTTCAAGGGAATTTTTCTATAAATGTTTAAAGTGGATTGTTTTGCTGTCACACTGTCACAGAAAGTTCAAAAATATATTTTTGGGTCTAACCAAAAATCAAACATACTCAAGACATGTTACAGTAACTTTGTTTAAAACAAGTTTTGATTTTCAAGAACTTTGGTTACCACGAAAAATCCTAAGGTTGACTAAAAATTACACTTTTTTCGGTAATTACTAAAAACTACACTATTTTGATGAAAACTCAACATTCTCACAATACCATCACACATCTCCTATTTTAGCACATGTAAGGCTTGCTTAAGCACATAATAGAAGCATAGATATGTACATCATAAGATATCAATCATCTCTTACATTAATTGTTCCTTTTCTTAGATCATTGGAAAGTTTCCTTAGAAACAAGTTTCTTACTTTCCTTACTCTCATGGTTCATCTTCATCTTCATTCTTGTTCTTACTTCTTTTATTTTAGAGAGGGATAGAGTTAAGAAGATGATGTTAGGAGAGAAGTGAAGAGTTTTAAGAGGTTCCTTACATGGTTGATCTTTATCTAAAGATGCAATGACTTAGTTTTAGTTTCTTTCTCCTTTTCTTATTTTCTTCTTCCTTCATTTTTTTCATTTTCTTCCTTTTCTTATTTTCCTTCTCTTCTCTCCCCCTTTCTCCTCTTGACCGAATTTTGTAGTGAGGGAGGATGGGAGAAAAATGTTTTAAAGTGTGGGAGAGATTGGTCTTTATATAGGCATGGTTGGAGTGTAAAGTCCTCCAAAATTATTTTTAAGAATTTTCTTTATTTGCTTCCTAAAATTGTCAATTCTCATGATGGATAAGTTTGGAAAAAAGATCTTCCAAACAAGGACATGATGAGCTAACAAGTATGATGGTCATGTTTGGAAAGAAAAGCTTCCAAAGAGGGCATGATGAGTTTTTGGGAAAAAAGTCTTCCCAAGGTCTTGTCATGGCACTATTCTTCCTTGATTAATTTATTTCCTAATTTAGTTACTTAATGTATTCTTCTTTTTATGAAATACATATGTGTATGTGTACGTCTATTTATGTATGTGTATGGGGGATGATTGTTCTAATTGAGTAGAAAACATATTTTTATAAGTCTCCCTCTTATGTTCATCATTTTTCTATTTAAGTCTTTCTCCCTTCATTTTTATTTTTTAAATTGTCATGTCATTCTTCTCTCCTCTCATGAAGTGTATTTATGTGTATATATATTTTTCATATATGTATCCAATTATGAGGAAAGATTGATGGTGTGTAAGAAAGGGTAGCTTGCAAACTTAGTTAAGTGTCAAATCACCATTCCTAGCTAATTGGTCATTTCTTTCATTTTTATTATTTTTCTTTATTTTTTTAATTAGTCATGTCAATCTCCTCTCATGGAGATATATACATGAAATGTATATATGTCATGATTAGCAATATGGATTAGTGATAAAAAAAATTCTAATGTCAAATTACTAATATCTTCACCATTATAAGACTCATCTTTTTCTTTTTCTTTCTTTATTTTTTTTCTACAAAAATTGTCACATCAATCATTCTATCCTCCCTTGGGAATATGCATATAAATATATATGAATATGTATATATATATTATTTTATTTTAATTAATAAATTTAATGTGGGCCCCATTTTAATTCATGAATTTATTTTTGGGCTTTCTTGAATATTCTATGGGCTATTTTATTTAATTTGGGCCATGGATTGCTAATTTGGGTTTTAGATTCTAATTTGGGCCTATTAATTTATTTGGGTCAATTTTATTTTCTTGGGCCTGATTCATTAGTTTGGGCCATGAAATAATTTGTTGGGCTAATTACCTAGATTTTGGGCTTCATAATTTATTATATATATATATATTTGGGCTTAAATTTTCATTTTGAGTTTTAGCCCTTTTTAAAATTCTGGTTAAGTAAATCATGTTTAAACCCTTAATTATTTGATTAGTTTTGTATTAAGAACTTCAGTCATTACGTTCTTTTAATTTCCTAACTTTTCTTTTGATAATCTCTATTTTACGTATTAATATCTTGTTTTAAAAAATTTTGGTCTTCACAATGCTTAATGGTAGTGCTAACTCAGTCACTCGTGCCTTATCCACAATATACATAATAACATGGTGTATACCCACGAACGCTTATGCGGTATACCCATCATATAACACCCGTCATGTAATATCAAGACTATCATGATAAACATATTATATCCTTTAATCATTCATCTAGATTTTTATTTAAATTCTTCTTTATATGTTCATAGATTATTTCATAAAACCTTCATAACTTTTATAAGTTAGTTTTTCTTTCTGTATCAATTAATTTGTCTTTCATATTTACTCAACACGTTTCATAGAGTAACTTATAGTATCATAGTTTTCATGTCCTAGTCTATGTTCAAGATCCTTTCACAAAAATATTGAGTTCAAATTTCAAAATCGATTCATGAATTGTTTTAAAAGACTTAAGTTCATAAGAATAGTTTTCTTTCACAAGTAAAATCACCATTTTTTTTCATAAAAAAATGTATAGCATCAAATCACCAAGACTTTAACCATTCACATACTTATAATACCAAGCTAGTGATAAAGAAAACTCACCTCGAATGAGCTCAACTCAAGGGACGTCTTTCGGTTCACACCAGATCTCCAGTTCCCACACAAGCTAGCATATGAACGTGATCGAAACTTAATTTTGCAACTCAAAACAACTCATGCATGCTTGTGGGGGTATGCATGTGAGGTCATTTTCTTCTTAAATAATTCACTCCTAGATACTCTTAGTACCCTCATGATCCCCAAGATCCCTAACTTATATTTAGGTAGTGATTTTTTACAAAAGACTTCATAAATCACTTTTCTCACGATTTCCAAATTCTGTCCCAACTCTTATAAAATCGTTTAAAACTACTAAGACTTCATGAAAAATTATGGAAAGATTTCAAAGGCTATATTATGATGTTACCTAAATATTTCATGAAGAACCCGAAAGCTATATGTCAACATAAAGAGGTCTAAAAATTCAAGGGACAGACTATCCGAAAACGACACCGTTTGGGAGAATTCTATTTTCTCAAAATTCGTCCAATGAAAATGAGCTTTATAAATTTTTGGTGGAACTAGACCCATATATATATTTTTCCATATATGGGTCTTATCTATAGGAGTTTCCTGGAATTTATTAAAGATCCTCAAATTGGACTATTTTTCTGCATTCCAAATGCAGAATGTTAAAAAATGGCATAGGAGTTCAAAAATATATTTTTGGATCTAACCAAAAATCATACATACTCGTGACATGCTAAAATAACTCTGTACAAAACAAGTTTTAATTTGGGATCTGTTTGGGTAGTACAAAAATTCTGAAATGATACTTTGAGCCACTGTTTTATCCTTTTTCAATAGCTCTCTTACTTCCATCTTCTTTTTACACTATCACCCATGAAAGAATTATTTCTACCCATCTTAATATCATAGCCATATTTCTTAATTTTTCCATAGGTATCGTATCCTAACTTGTTCAAGTTCATGGTTCAAGAAAGTCTTCATTCTTCTTGAACTTTGATTCATGCATAGACTCCATTCAATGACCTATCTTCTTTTTTATTTGAGAAGAGATGAGATGTGTGAGATGGTTCATGTTCTTAAAAGTGATCTAAGAAGTCACTTATGTCACACACACTCCCTTGATGATATTTTATCTGTTCAGAGTGGTGCGGCACAAGCTCACCTAATCAAAAGCTTAACCAAAAAAAAAATCCACTCCACATCACTATCATCCATTCAATTGTTCTCAAAACTGACTTGAAATGAAAATTACATCAACTACAAGCTAATTATACAACTCATACAGGATACACAATCCCCAATAACAAAAATGAGAGTTATTGCTCTTCTTTCAACAAATTCATCTTCATTAACCTCATTCAGGTCTCATACTTACATCACGCGTCTTTCGACCTCAACCGTACTATGGTGGACTGACCATCTACCCTGTAATAAGGTCTGCAACCAAAAAGGTTACAGAATAGTGGACTTACCATTATAATAAAATGAGACATAAAATAATCTTTCACAAAGAATATGATTGGAAAGTAGTTTTACACATTGATTAGAATAGTTCTCATATGCCACATGCATTCATACTTCAATAACTTTTATTAACTTAAAGGAGTAGGCTCAATGCCAAAGTGTTACATTTTTAACAATCATTTATATATAATACACAACTTTTAACAAACGCTTTACAGTGTCCAAGTAGTCGTTTACCTCATGACCGGGAGTTCTAACGGTACCGTAACCTCAATCACAACTCACTACAATACAGTGGCGAATATGAGGGCCACACTTTAACCACCAATGGTAGGTGCAACTCACACCCCTAAAAGAAAAAATTCATCAAGGCTATCTCACACTCATAAAAGGCAAAAAGTCATAAAGGCTATCTTACACTCATAAAGGGCAAAAGCCATAAAGGCTATCACACATGGGCCGGATACCCGCAAGACTTGGCACACTCAAACGAAAATCATCATTCATCATGCAACAAGATTCATTATGTTCTCATCAAACTTCTTCATAAAATAATTCCACATTTGAGTGAATCAAACATCAATTTCATTTAAAATGAGAGAATTTTCTTTGAAAAACATTCATGAGATCATTCATCAAGCACGTTATCAAAATATTTCAAGATAATAAACATTCATCACATTTTATTATAATATAACTAGCCACTTTCACCAAATTCGAGCATTTCAAGGTCCACCTCTTTTAAACCTGAGGTGTCGCTCATCCGTCCACTTCCATCCCTCCGGGACCTAGATTTCATAACCACCCATGAATAAGAATCAATTTATTTGTCATATATATATATGTATGTATATGCATGAGAATGTTTATCCCTTAATGTCTCTTAGATAAATCTAAGATGACTTCATTCTTTAAGCTCGCCACATTTTTCTTCATGGGTTCCTACAACCCAACCTCTTGCCCTTTTAGTCAAAATGACCAATTCACTTTTTTTCATATTAATAATATTCTTGTATGTGTTAATCATTCATTAAAGTTACTAAGAACTCAACTCCTTAGGTCTATGCACTTTATTCTTCTTGGATTATCATTTTCCTTTATTTTTCTTAGATTTCAGATTTTGTCCCACTTGTTGTAAAATTATTTAAAAATATTAAAAATTCATAATTAATTCTATAAGAGTTACAGAGGCTATATTAGGGTGTTGGATATATTGTTCATGTAAAACCCGAGAGCCATAACCCAACATAAAAGCCTCTAAAAATTCATAAATGATAGTCTCTCGAAAAATAACCATGTTTGGGAGAATACTTTTTAACGAAAATGAGATTTATAATTTTTTTATGAAACTAGACCAATATACCTTTCTTTTTGAATATGGTTCATCTCTAGGGAATTGTTCAGGAATTAATTAAAATTCCACAAAATGGCCTACTGTTCTGTAATTCTAACGCAGAAAGTTCTAAAATGTAAAAGGGGTTCTAAAATGTATTTTTGAGTCTAAAAGAAAATTGTGCATATTCATAATATGACAAACTAGCTCTTTTAAAAGCATATTGTTATTTAGGGTCTGTTTGGGTTTCACAAAAATTCATGAAATGGGCATTGTGGTCACTGTTTGGTTATTTTTCTAAGGGATCTCCTACTTCCATCATCTCCATTCTCCATTACTCATGCATGCATGACTCCAAACTTTATTAAAATATGATTTCTATGAATATTAAATAACTAATTATAGATTCTCTAATTTAAGTAAAATGACATGCACAAGGATGATTAAGAAGATCTTCTTGCATGCATACGCTAAAACCATGAAGATCAAAGAAAAAAGAACCTATTCCTTGACAAAGAGAGATATTGTAGAGATGTAAGATTTTGAGTTTTATGATATGATTCCTACCTTATAAAAGAATATGAAAGATATTATAGTGGTTGTGGTGGTGGTCCTCCTTAGAGTCTTCCAGAATTCAACAAGAACACTTGAATTTTTTCTTCTCTTTTTCTTTCTTTTCTCTCCTCATTCTGTAAAATTCGAGAATTTTTAAATGATAAATTATTAAATTATATAATTGTTAAATAAGAGTTCAATTAGATTAATAGATGTTTTGAAATTTTAATAATAAAAAATAATTGAAGAATAATGATAAGATAACAATAAACAGAAATATAAAGGGACGAGATAAATTCAAAATTTAAATAAACTAAGATATTCTTTATTATAGAAACAGAAAGACAAATATGGAATAATAACAAGGGCAGAATAAACAAAATAGGGAATTAAAAATCTGTCAAAGATTAAAATAGGAAGAAAATAAATGAGTGATGAGGTGGAGACCAAGATGTTCCCAAGATAACATATGGTTATCTTTTAAAAAGTGGAAGATAAAATCCTTGAGAGGAAATCGTGGGATTGATCCCTGATATTCAGCTTCACCTTATAAGATAAAGGTAATCCCTGAAATCTGTTGCTCACTATTTAAAAATGTGATCCCTTCCCAAAGCAAGCATCCCTCTTTTCCCAATTTTTCCATCTCTGTGATATCCATCCCTCTTTGCGATCTTCATCTCTCTCTCCCTCTCGGCCATCCTTGAGCAGCAACACCGCTGCCACAAGCAACCACTAAGCAGCACCACCACTAGTAACCCCCTCGTCACCGGCGTCGCCACCCATCAGCAGTACCATCATCGTCGTCGGTCATCGCCTTCCTTCTTCTTGGTTCGTCTTCATCCCCTGTTTCATGTTGTGCAAACAGATGCAAATATATATTTATATATATCACCTATTATATATCTATATAAATAATGATTAAATAACCCAATTTTCATCTGATTACAAGCATATATATATGTAGATATATATAAGAATGCATCAATACACAGGCCGAATATATAAATAGATCTATATAAATTTATATACTGATATATATATACGTAATATTACAAAAAATCCATGTATAAAATAGACATTTAATATATATACATTTATGTATATAAATTTTTTGAAATACGATAAAATAATTGTAATTAATCATAATGAAGAAGAAATAAAGAAAATAACCCTGGTTTACAAAGATTTCAAACCATGAAATCTCTGGTTCGAAGCTTTGGGTCGAATCACCTTGTGATTGAGTAGACTCACATCCCTTAGAACTAGGTTCCTTTGCTAGTGGGTCGACTCATGTGAATGTTGGGTCGACTCATGATGGTGAGGCATCGGTTCTTTCTCAGCCCGTTGCTTGGGTTGACTCATGAGCCCTTTGAGTCGACTCATGACCACTGTTGTTAGACCTTCTTGGGTCCACTCATTCCTTCATTGGATCGACTCACGTCTATTTTCAGTCGACTCGCAAGGAGCTTGCATTAGCTAACGGTGCTTTGGGTTGACTCACCTGTCCTGTGTAAAACCCGGTAATTTAAAAACAAATAATTAAAAATAATTAATTAATTAAAATAACTAACTAATTAAAAATTTAATTAAATAAGTTCATATTCCAAAAATTTTAAAATAATAATGTTATTGAATAAAGAAAGATTGAGACAAAATAAAAAATTTAAAATAAAAAAAAGTCTTTGTGCATTAGCTGATGTTGACAGCTAGATATTTCCTAAGATAAATTTTAATATTAGAGAGATAGGATCCTAGGGAGAGAATCATGGAACATGGTTCCTGATTACCAGCCATCCATCCCTTTTAAAAAGAGAGTCATATCCTCAGAATACCTCATCTCTCTAGTTATCCTTCTCTACAACCTCCCTCTCCGTGGTATCTCTCTCAGCCGCTGTTGTTGCTACCACCACCAACACCATATATCGACGGCGCTGCCACCACCAAGCGACGCCATTACCACCATCATCATCATCACCGTATTGATCCCTGGTTCATCACTTTCACCCTCTGTTTCAGTTATATACACAGATATATCTATATTACAAGGGATGCGAACTTTGATAGTGACATTTATGTGGTAAACCAATGGTTGTCATTTTTTCATATTCAATCAATGGTTAAGATGTGTTTTCACTTTTTATCTACTTTTATTCTTTTTTAAATATATTTCTTATTCTTTCAAACTTATTTTTTTCGTCTTTACTTTGATTTTATTTTAAAATTAAATTTATAATTAAACCTTTTACTTATAATTAAAATTTTATTTAATTAATTAGGTTTTTGTTTAAAAGTTTATTTACGATTGAAATATAATTAATTTAATGGTTAATATTGTGTTTATACTTTATCACTTTCATAATAATGTGTGTTTTTTTTAAAAACAAATTGCTCTCTTCTTTCTTTGACCATATATTTTCTCAATTCTTAATATTTATTTTTTTAATTTTTTTATAATCTATATTACAAGAGAGGTGAATTTTGATAGTGACATTTATGTGACAATCCAAAAGTTGTCATTTCTTCATATTCAATCAATAGTTAAGATATATTTTTACTTTTTGTCTACTTTTATCCCTTTTTAAATTTATTTTTTACACTTTCAAACCTTTTTTTTTCATCTTTAATTTTATTTTATTTTTTTAAAACTCAATTTATAATTAAACCTTGTAGTTAAAATTAAAATTTTATTTAATTATTTAAGTTTTTGTTTAAAAGTTCATTTAGGATTGAGATATTGTGTTTACACTTTTTTACTTTCATAATAATGTCTTTTTTTCTTTAAAAATTTTTCTTCTTTATTTGACCATATGTTTTTCTCAATTTTTAATATTTGTTTTCTTAATTTTTTTATAATTATT
>JAUTBS010400671.1:0-10198 GCA_032361285.1 Aequorea victoria | reverse complement strand
TTTTAATACTTCTTAATTCAATTAGGGTTCGGTTACGCCTAGGTTAAACAACTAATGAAAAAGCGGGTCTTTACACTAATACCCACACAACGCTCATGTGCCTGATTTTGTTCAGCGTCACATTCTCCTTGTGCCCAAAAGTTCCTCCTCTGAATCAGAAAACAATCTTCACGCAAGATATAATTACATAGACTTAGTTCATTTTCAAGTTCATAATTATACTTAGATCATCATATGTAATAACTTAGACCAACAACTGCTCAACGAACACGCGGTTTCCCATATCTCAAGACCTCTAAGGTTCACTAAACCTAAGCTCTGATACCAAGTTGTAACGCTCCGAAAATTCGGTTCGTTAAGAGACATAAATATAATATATAGGGTTATTCTAATGACAATCATTCAACATAATTAGATATTTATCATAAGATAGTACTGTTCGCTTTTTCACACATGGCACAACCTGTTTTAAATATTACATTCTAACAGTAAAATAAAGAGATTACAAAAAAATATAAATTCTTCAAGTTCCATTGTTACGTGTTCACGTAAGCCACGGTTCCACATATTCTTCGGCGTCTTCTTCGATCATGGTCTCTTTCTCAAATACTGGCATGAAATGCCGTGTGCTGCGAAGCCCAGAAAAAAACTCCTGAACCCAACGTTTCTAACACATAATACATACAATAGGATATAATGATATATGATATGCACAAAATGACGAAAACCCTTATTCCTGACATTGATTTCTTTACGCCAAAAGGATCAACAAAACCTCACCGACACAATCTTATAACTTCTGAAATTTAAGACCCCAGACAATCACAATACAGTTCCCCATTTGCAGATTATGAATCGCAGCGAGCTAAGTGCTCCAACTGGCTCATAAGGCCTCCGGCTAGAACCAATCTTAAAAACCCACTTTGTCACACCATGAGCCGTAGAAGAGTGATATACTCAACTAGCTCATAAATGCCCCAAGGGCGGTGGGGTACATCCAGGTGAAGAGTACTCAATTGCACCCCAGAACTCCCTCCCTAATGAGTCCTTGACAATTCTGTGTTAAAATCAAAAGGTCTACGGTGCACCAAGCTACACTAGACCTAACACAAAGTCATAATATGGAAGGGAAATCACACACTCCATTACAAGATCACAACATAGAAGGGAAACCACTCACTCCATCACAAGATCATAAACAAGTCACAACCATGTGAACTTGTTCACAACAACAACAATATCCATCAAGAACCAAGACTAGTCGGGCTAGACACAAGGTGTGAAACCCACACCCAACACTCGGGCCATGCATGCGAGATGTTATAACATAAGTCAAGGATCATACAACATTTATCTTAGCCATAGACACTCATTCATAACCATAGATGACATTAAAAGGAAACAGACATGCCTTAGGGGTAAGTATAGCCTTAAACACATTATTTCACAGCACAAAATAGAGTTCCAAAATCTGCTATAAAGAGTCATAAATACTTTAAAAATACCAAACCTCACTTGAAAATTCTAAAAATTTACAGAGAGCTAGATTACTAAGTTATAAAGATTTTCTATGAAGAAACCGAGAACTGGTTGCTAACAGAAAGGGGTCCAAAAATGGTACAACAGAATCTGTAAAAAAAGAAACCTGTTTGGTAGAAACCTGATATCTCGAAATATACAAGTCTAGAATGAGTTATTTAAAACGGGAATGACATTATACTCATAGACCTTTCTGTGGATAGGTGGATCAGCTCAAGGAGATTTATATAGAACAATCTACAAGGGTTCAAAGTGGACTATTATTCTGTCTCTCTGTCACAAAAACTTTAAAAATAGAAAAGGGGTTCAAAAATATATTTTTGGGTCCAACAAAAAATCAAACACACTCAAGACATCCTAGAGAGCCTCTGTTAGAAACAGTTCTTAATTTGGGGATGATTGGGTTCACACAAAAATTCTGAAGATAGCCTAAAGATCACTTTGTTTTTATGATTTCTTCGCAAAAACGTACAACCATCAATTTCTTCTATTTTAACACATTCAAAGTATATCCAGACATATCACAACAACATGACATCTTCATAAAAAGGTTCTTAATCACTTTCTAGATTATTTATTTTTTATCTTTGGTCCTTACAAAACTTTCCTAGAACAAGGTTCTAAGTTCCTATTCTTGATTCCATAGTTCATATTTGTTCTTGTCCATTTTTGTCCATGTTTCGTTTATCTTGGAGAGGATTAAGGATGAGAAGATGATATTAGAAGAGAAAAATAGAGTTTAGGAAGTCTCTTACTTGGTTTGTTCTTGATCAAAAGAAGTTTAGGACTTAGCTTTATTGCTTTTCTCTTTTTCTTCCTTCTTCTTCTTTTCTTTCTTCTTCTCCTTCTTCTTTCTTCTTCTTTTTCTTTTCTCCTCTTCTTAGTCTGGTCTTGGACGAATTTTAGAGAGAATGGAGAGTGGGAAAATGTTTTGAAAAGTGAGGAAGAATTGTCCTATTTATAGGCTAGGAGGAGAGAGGAATTTACATGGTTTTTCTTTTTAATTAATACTCTAAATTAGTCCATCAAAAGTCTTTCATCTTGATGACTTCTTTGGCCATGAAATCTTCCAAAAGGACTTGATGACATGAGGCAAATAGTGGCTTGATTTATATGTGTGATCAAATCAAAATGGAGTTTCTAGCAATCTATCAAAAGTCTCCCAAAATCAGCTTTTGTTACTATTCCTTCTTTAACTGGTTTTCTTTCTTAACTCAATTATTTCTTGTTTTCTTCTACTCATAAGGTATATTTATGTGTATAAATATCTCATACAATTAATTAATTAGGAGGGAAGAAGCGGTAGAGTGTAAATTTGAGATTGCTTGCAAAATTGGGTAAAGGTCACATCAACCATTTCTCATTTTTCTCATTTTTTTTTTATTTTTCCCAAAAATTGTCAAATCAAGCTCCTCTCCTTGGGGCTGTCGGCCAAAGGGCTGTTTGGGGAGAGTTTATTTTGTTTATTTTGTTATTTTTATAATTTAGAAATTTATGTGGGACCCATTTTGATGTTTGATTAAAGTTTGGGCCTTTTTGTAATTTCTAAGACTTCAATTCTTGATTGGGCTTTTAACTTAATAAATTGGGCTCTAAAATTTAATTTGGGTACATTGATTTAATTTATGAGTCTTTGGGCTTAAACTTTCATGTTGGACTATAGTCCAAGATTCCATGTTTGGATTGTGATCTTGAAGACCAAACTTTATTCTTCAAACTTAACATTAAAATTTCTTAGGTTCTAAATTCATAACTTTAATTACTTAACATCTTTAGGGTTGAATCCATAGTTAGCGTTATTAGGGTTTATGGAGTTTTAATTCTAGGGTTTGAATTTATTGTTAAGAAATTAAGATGAGTTTATACTTAGATTAGGTTTTACGAAAAAACGAATCTTTACAAGGGGTACCTACATAGACACACACCCAACACATACATATATACAATAATCTAATTATATATAGAGTCTGAGTGATTTTTATTTTTTCAACATTTTATTTTCTTTTTTGTTTCTAAATGGAGTCATTATTTCCAATTTTGGGTTTGTTTCACCTTCAACCATTTTTTTAATGAAGGTCATTTGGCCTTCATTAATCTTGAAAAATTCCTTTCTCTCTCTATTGACATAAAGAGGGTTTTTTCTTTTTCTGATTCTTCATTCTTAAACCAAGAAATTGGACGAATTAAACCAATCCATTACATAGTGGTTTGGTTTGGTGGCCCAATTCCTTCGGTTAGTTCGCGTGCCCAATTGTCCAACACTGAGATGTTCGGTTCAGAGAAAAATTTGCCCTCCACCCCGACCAAATCGAACCAATTTCATCCCTAGAGGAGATATTGGCTCGATGTCAGTTTTCACCCAATCATGCTTTCCACGAAGAGGATGGATCATGGATTGGTAGATGAATAGATATGTCTTTTTGTTGTAGCATTTGTGGATATAGTCCTATGAAGGATATAGTCCTATGGATTATGCTTATTGATGTTGTTGTAGCATTGGTGGACATAGTCCTATGGAGTATGCCTATTGATGCATATATCACTTATTGCATGCTTACAAGGTATGCTTATCAGGTTCCACATCCTGCAGCCACATATTCTATTCTCTAAATCCACTACATATGTTGTATCAAAGCAGTAAACTTTAAACTTCAGTGTAACTGCAAAACTGGAAAAACAATTACTTGATTTAAACTTTATTCTTCTCAATTTCTCTTGAACCTTTAGACAAATTGGGCCACAATACTTTACATTCCATGCTTTTTCACCGGAATTCTATTCATCATCTTTCTCCTTATTCACTCTAACATAGATATTATAGGCCTATCATCTTTCAATTCCTTGCCTTTAAACTTGGACTTGATGTTTTCATATAATTGCCTCGTGCAATATCTGTGCTCTGCAGCTGGAAACATTTCCTCAAATGTAGGGACCAAACCCTTTTGCCTATCTGAAATGAAGGGGTTCACCCCTTTCCTCAGGTCCCCTTATGCCATCCATCAAAAAATTGAGAAACCATGTCCATGAATCCTATGTCTCTGCCTCTACAACAGCAACAACAATTGGGAATATATTGTCATTCCCATCCCAACCCATTTCACTAAGAAGTTATCGACCATATAGTACCTTCAAATGACATTCATCAAGGCTAATAATTGGCCTGCATCCACTTAATAACCTAATCCCTGAAGCTGAGCATCATACCTAACATACATCCTAAGAAATGTAGAGGCAATTAAAGAGTAGGTTATTAAGTGCCCTTCCACGTTCACCGAAACGTATGATGCTCCTTCACCATCCATCATACCTAACATACCTAACATTCATCAAGGCTAATAATTGCCTTCCACGTTCACCGAAACGTATGATGCTCCTTCACCATCCATGTTATATAATACTTTCCAAGTATCTATTTTATTTATTGCATTATAGCATCATGAACCTAGCAAGTTTCAGTCTTATAGTATAGTTTCTCGAACCCTTCATGCCCGAAAACTAATATTACTTATAGAATACTTAATGTCAATCACCATTACCTATTATAGCTACCACTTCACACTATTGTTTCCAACATGATCAAATAAATCAAGGAATAAAATCAATGTATTCCCTAAACGATCTTTTCATCAAAGATGATGTCTGACTAACGAGCGTGTGTCCTCCGTATGTATTTTAACTCAAAGTCTAAGTTAACTGTCATGATAAAATATCATCAGGGTTCTACTACTCATGGATTTAAATTTTGAACTCCACATGAGATTACATTTCTCACAATGTTAACCGTTATCACCCCCTTGACATAAATGGATCTCTCGGTATCCTATCCATCATAGCATAAAGGTAGGGACACATGGTGCTAACTCCTCACTTAACCCTAAAATCCTACTCAAGATGCTTCATTCGAGTTTTCTCCCTCATCGTGAGGTCACAACTTGATACAACAATTTTAGGGGACATCCCCTTCGACAATCATGGGCGTAACCCAACACCATTCCAACATGCTCTCCTCAATTATCAATACATAGTAGAATACATCGTAGTATGATCTCCTTAATGAGCAGGGGTGTAAACATACATTCCCTCAAACAAACTCATCTTTATCACAAAAATCCTAACAAATCCACTTTGTAAGAATCATTCTGCTCCCAAGCTCTATACCTCTAAGTTCTACAACTAGGATTATCTCTCCAATTCAACAAACTGACTTAGACTTTCAATAGGAATCAACGTCGATCACACGCATTTTTCACTGGACTTTCAAGCTAGCTTGTCGGACGTCCGAAGATAAGGGTATGATATCTCATGATCCACTTTCTTAGGTTACACACAATCTATCACATTTCACAAAAAGGGCATGAGCATAGTCCAAGTGACGATTCCATTGTCTCACATCATACGACTCATGATATCGGCGATGTGTCAGTACACTGCGACCTCTAGACTCGAGACATACCCAGAACCAACTTAACTTAAGCTCTGATACCAAGCTGTCACACCCCACCCTGCGACACCGAGCACGGAACGCGAGGAACATAACTCAACCATCATCAATTTCTTCTTTAACTCAATTCCATTATCATACAAGGAATTCTTTATTTTTTTCTCAAAATATAACTTACATCACAAGAGGCTCTCCGGCCACAATCACATATTTTGGTTTATAACTCAAAAATAAAATACTAATTGGAGTATATCTCTATGGACCCTAACCCTTACACCTAGGTTTGCAGTGGACCAGACCGTACACATCTTTCGTCTGTACCTGTCACAAAAGTCTGTGTGGGGGTGAGCTACAAAATCTACATGCTCACCAATCACTAGCAACAGTATTATAAATTGCACAATGAAAGATAAAACAGTTCATCACTTTGAAGACAATGTACTATTTCGCAAAGATAACTTTTTAACATAAAAGATCCCAAGTTCTCAAGACTTTATCGATTTAGGCATTATGTTTTACTCATCTTCGTTTTGTCATTCCTCTTAGTGGAGAAGATATACATAATAAAAGTTCTCAAAACTGTTCTTTGTTAAGTTATATATATTTCATCATAGTTCAATCATTATCACAATTGTTATCTCTTAGTAAAGAGTTGTTTAACATTTTTCGTTCATTATCTTTTAGAACAGAATTTTCCATCATAACATCATTCACCTCCCAGCGGAGGAATTTCTTATTCATCATATCATCATCTGTCAGTAGAGGAATTTCCAACAACCACCTTCCAGTAGAGAATTTCCAATAACCACTTCTCAGTAGAGGATTTCTAATATCATTACCGTTTACTCACTTAGTAGTGATAAATATATTTTTTATTCACACATCCACTTAGTAGTTATATTGACCACAAAGACACTTTTTACGGAGCCTTGGTTGTTATAACCTTTTAGGCAAGAGCTGTTGCAGTACTGCATTCCCTAATATCCCACCTACTCAGTGGACATGTCTAAGAATTATTTGTCGGACCACTTAACAATACTCAATGGTAGAGCTAATTCAGTCACCCGTGCCTTATCCACAATATATATATATATATAATACCATGGCATATACACACAAATTCCTTAGTGCAGTATACCGATCACATGGCACTCATCATGAGATTTCAAGGCTATCATGATAACCATCTTGTGTTCTTTAATATAGTATCCAAATTTTTATTCAAGTTTTTCAACACAATGTTCATAGATCATTTCATAAAATATTGAGTTCATAAGGATAGCTTTCTTTCATAAGTAAAATCACCATTCGTTTTCACAAAAGCATATAACATGAGATTATAATGAGTTTAACCATTCATATATTTATAACACGAAGCTAGTGATAGAAAGAACCCACCTCAATAGTGCTCAACTCAAGAAATGCCTTTCGGTTCACTCCGAATCTCCGGTTCCCACACTACCTAGTACATGAACATTACTGAGACTTAACTTCGTAAACCAATGTAACTCATGCATACTTGTGGGGGTATGAAAGTGAGATTCTTTTCTTCTTAAATACTTTATTTTTAACAACTCTTAATACCCTCATGATCCCCAAGGTTCTTAACTTATGTTTAGGTAGCGAGATCTACATAAAGGATTCTTAAATCCTTATTCTTAGGATTTTCAAATTTTGTCCCACCCTTTGTGGATTCATTTAAAAATACCAAACCTTCATGAAAAATTATGAAAATTTACCGCTAGCTTGATTAGGATGTTATCCAGATTTTTTATGGGGAAATCGAGACTCTGAGGTCAACACAAAAAGGTCTAAACAATCATGGGGAGCAGACTGTCCAAAAATGGATCTCTTTGGGAAAATTCAATTTGCTTAAAATTTGTCCAACGAAAATAAAATTTATAAATTCTAGGTGAAACTAGACCCATATACCTTTCTTTCCATATGTAGTTCATCTCAAGGGGATATTTTTGAAGTTTACTAAAATTTTCCAAATGTCACTGTTTTTCTTCCTTTCAAACGCAGAATGTTCAAAAATGGTATAGGCGTTCTAAAATTGACTTTTGGGTCCAAAAAAAATCATACATGCTAAGGACATTCCAAAATAGCTTCACAAAAAATAGGTTTTGATTGTAGCAAAGTTTGGGTACCATGAGAAATCTTAGAAGGGCCATATAGTCACTGTTGTGTACTTTTTGAAGGAGTCTCTTACTTCCATCTCCTTTCTTCCCTCTTACACATGCAAGTATTATTTTAAATCATCATATGATTATCTTATATGTCATATTACTCATTTTTTCAAGTTCTCCATATGTCTCAACACCTAACTCTTCCAAGTTCATAAATCAAGAAAGTCCTTTTACATTAAGGACCTTCCATGGGTGCTCTTTCTTGACCCTAACTCATTTTTTTTTAACAGGGATGAGTGGTGTGAGATGATTTTAATACTTAGAAGAGAGTTTTAAGAACTCTTACTTGTTGGTCCTTATTTGTAGATTTAGAGGACTTTGATTAGTTCATCATTTCCGTCTTCTTCATTTGTTTCTTTTTTTCTCTCTTCATTATCTTTTCTTTTTTTTTTCTTTTCTTCCTTCTCTTCCTCCCCTTGCCCCCACCAAATTTTAGAAAGAGAGTGGAGATGTTTCAAATGATTTTTTCGTGAGAAAAAACTTCTATTTATAGGCAAAGACTTGGGTGTTAGAATACCCTTTTGCCTCTCATTTAGTTGACATTTTGTTTCCATTCAACCAAATTTCCTTTTTGATAGGGTTTAGTTCACTTTGTTAGGTTGAGTTCTAACCATGGTTGACTTAGGGACATGATTGGATGACATGAGTTTGGAAGAAAATTCTTCCTTAAGTTATTTCCATCATTCAACTCCATCACAAGACGATTTTCTTTATTTATTTTTTTATTTTTTAATTTCAACAATTGGTCACATCTCCTACCTCTCCTCTCATGGAGAGGTATATATATATGTCTTGATTTCTAGGAGAAACATGGAAGAAAAGTCTTCACAAGTCCCGTCACTTTCATTTTCACATTTTTCTCAATTTTTTTTTTTTTTAATAGTAAAAGGTCACATCAATTTCTCTATTCTCTCATGGAGATGTACATGTGCGTGTATATATGTATATATATACCTTGTTTGCTAACAGAATTATGAAAGAAATTTCTTTCAAAAGTCACAGCAATGATTTTTCCTTCTTTTTCATCTTTTTCATCTTTTTTTTTTAATACAAAATGTCTCATCAATTTCCCCTCCTAGGGGAGGGCCTGCCATGCAATGTGGATTCCCTATATATATAATTTTTATTTTATTTTATAATTTTAAGAGACTTAAATTAATTTTGGGCCCAATTTAATTTATTAGGTCGAATTTGCTTACTTGGTCCCATTCTTGATCTTGGGCTAATACTTTCAATTCTTGGGCTTGTAATTAGAGCATTGAGTCTAATTATATATATATATTGGACTCTCATTATATTTTGTCCAATATTTTAATTAATTTTCTCTTTGGGCCTTTATTAATCTAAAACCTTATTTGGGCTCTTTCATGGATTATTATTCATGAATAAATTAGGCCCTCATTAGTTGGGCTTAAACTTTACCCTTTACCCAATCTCTTACTCAAGTCTTTGAGTTTTAGGTGATCTTAAGTTTTGCTAGAACTTATTCCATTTAATTTCGTCTTCAAGACTTTTCAATTTAACTATGAGTTTCTTATTGGAAGTCTTTTAAGCTCTTTCATCTTAGTCACCCCTTTAAGTTTATCTCATCTTATGTTTCAAACGTTCTTTCTTTTGATCTTATGGTTTGGACGCCACTCATCAAAGCCTAAAGCTTTCATTCAGAACTTAGTGCTTAATAAATATATCGTGAAAAGTGAGGTGTCACATAGCATATTTGTAGGGGTGTAATTTGGGCTCGACCCGGCCCACCGGTCACCGAGCCCGCCGAGAGGTCCATCACTGTGCAGGTCAGGTCAGGCCAGCCCAAAACTCAAAAATCTCGGCCCAGGCCCAGCCCTAGGTCCTATGGGCTCAGGCCTCGGGCTTCTAGGCGGGCTTTTGGGTTCGGGCTCGGGCCCTGGGCCCGGCCCGTGTAAATTTCTTTCTTTTTTTTTAAAAAAAAAATGTTAAAAAAAATATATATATGTTAAAATAAAAATATTATTTTCTTAACTTATTCATACTACATATATGATATTATTAGTTA
>JAUTBS010400660.1:0-10199 GCA_032361285.1 Aequorea victoria | reverse complement strand
AAAGATGAAAACCTCTGGGGGCCCTCCTCATCTTCAACTATCGTCCAGCCTTCTGCCCGAGCTACAAGGGTGGCAACAGAGGGCACCCAAATCTCGGCGCCTCCTCCACCTATGGAGGCGACACTGTCTGTGAATGATACAACATTTGTCCCCGTTGCCGACCTCTCCGTCAACCTAGCTCCTCGACAAAAAAGAAAAGGGCCCGAGGTACAGCCTGAGGGATAAACCTCAGGACCGCCCCAAGAAGTGTGGGTGTCGTCACTCATCATTAATGGCCGTCCCCAACTTTCCTCGACCCGAAGTGGTAATAACCCCAGTATGGCCTATGAGGTCAGAAAGACCGTTCATTTCTTGACAGATAATCTCGATTGCATGCTATCCATGGCGAGGAGGACCGCTCGTGCCCATAAAACAAAAAAAGAGGCTAGACTGGTGGCCGAGAAGGGCCTAGCTGCTAAGAAAGAAAGGTGCAAGACCCTGGAGGCCAAGAAGGCATCGCTCATCCTTCAGGTGAGAGAGCTCCTCACCCAGGCCTCAGCTTTCGCGACCGAAATCACGGCCTTGAAGACGCAGCTGGCAGAGGTCAGCTCTTAGTTGGAGGCCAATCGACTTTTTCAAGCTGAGATCAACGCTGCTCGGCAAGAGCACGACGATCAAATGTAGTAAGCTGACTCGGATGAGGCTCTGCAACACGATCTTATCGAGGTGCTCAAGATTAAGGCTGGGGTTCTTTATATTGGCTACAAAATCAGCCTTGCCGAGGTCGAAGTCCCTGCAGAGTCCTCTCTTTGGGGTGTGACACTGAATCACCCACACACCGACATTCCTATTCTTCCGACGATGGCCTAGATGTCCGCAATAGATCCTCCTACCGATGCCACCCTCGCAATCTCCACCGACGGGGACCCCCCCACAGAGCCGTCCACAGAGGGGAATCACGCCAAAGTGATCGAGTTGTGATTCCCCACTTTTTCTTGTGTTTTTATTTTGGCGTCGGTCTATGTTATTGCTTGTAAAGGCCTACGTCTTCTTTTATAAGCCCTTGGGCACTTTATCTTAATACAATGTCTGTTTTCATATGTCTTGTACTTTTTATACTATCATCATCTTGTTTATCTATGAATGTATGAACTTGTAAATTCTAACCTATTCCATTGAAACCGAGAAGGCACAAACTATTCTAATTCGGCTGCAGTACCGTACTAACCCTGAAAGTTGTATAAATCTCTCGTGGGCAACGTATGCATAAACTATCTAGTTCGACAGCAGGGCCGAACTAACCCTGAGAGTTATAAAAAATTCCTGTAGACAACGTAGGCACGAACTGTTCTAGTTCGGTTGCAGGACCAAAATAATCCTAGGAGTTGTACAAAACTCCTATGGACAACATAGGCACATACTGTTCTAGTTCGGCTGCAGGGCCAAAATAACCTGGGAGTTGTACAAAACTCGTGTGGATAATGTAGGCATGAATGTTCTAGTTCGGTCACAGGACCAAAATAACCCTAGGAGTTGTACAAAACTCCTATGGACAACGTAAGAACGAACTGTTCTAGTTCATCCACAGGGCCAAAATAATCTTGAGAGTTGTACAAAACTCCTAGCTCATAGCATTCAATTAATACAAGGCATGTCACTGAAAGAATCCTGTTTTATTACAGTATGCGGCCAAATTACAATTTAGTGGTAGAAAAAGTGCATGTTAGCCCTATTCCACGACCGAGGGATGGCTCTACCATTACTATTTTCTAAATTATCAGCTTATGTACCGACGATTGACCGTACTATATAGGGTTCTTTCCAATTTGCACCCAACTTTCTATCTGTCGGTACTTTTGTATTGCCCATCACCTTTCTGAGTACAAGGTCTCCAGGACCAAAAAGTCGAGGCTTGACCTTTTTGTTGTATTTTTTGGTCATTTCGTGTTGATATGCTTATATTCTGATCAGGGCGGTCTCCCGATGTTTTTCAACTAAATCCACATCCCTGGAAAGGATCTCGTTATTGCCTTCTGGGGTAAACGGATCAGCCCTCATGGTAGAAATACCGATTTCTAATGGAATTATTACCTCGGTTCTATAAGTCATTGAATGGGGTGTTTTCCCGGTTGCATGATGAGGTGTAGTTCGATATGCCCATAGGACATTGGGGAGTTCATTAACTTATTTTCTCTTCGCCTTTTTCAGCCGCTTCTTTATCCCATCCGGTATAGTTTTATTGGAGGCTTCGGCCTGACCGTTGGATTGTGGATAGGCTAGAGTTGAATTGTAAAAATGCACGCCCAATTCCGCCAAGAATGTCTGAAAGATCTTTTCATCAAATTGGGTCTCGTTATACAAGATAAGGACTCTCGGGATGCCAAATCTCGTGATAATGAATCGTATGTTATTTGCACCCCTAGGTAGAGGTCCGACGATGTCTAGTCCCCAATGAGTAAAGAGCCAAGAGTTTATGAGATGCGAGAGCTCCCCAACTAGTTGGTGTATAAGAGAAACGATTTTTTGACACTTATCACACTTTATAACATACTTCTAGGCATCCTTTTACATATATGACCACCAATATTCCTGTGTGATCCCCTTATGTGTCAGGGATCTGCTCCCGGTGTCGCTGCCACAGATTTCTTCGTGGATTTCAAATAGTAAATATTCCACCAAACTTGGATGTACACACAAGAGGTACGGTCCAGTGAATGATCTTTGGTATAGCTTGTCCGTTGACGAGAGTCTGAACTGGGCGGCTTTTAATATTATCTTGTGTGCCTCCCTTTTGTCAGCCGATAGCTAATCAGTTTTGATGAAGGACACAATAAGATCCATCTAGCTCGGGTTTAGCTCGGTAGGGAGTACCTCGGCTCGGCCATGGTCCTGCTCTATGCTTGGTCGGGGCAGAAAGTCGATGGTAATTATCTTGGGATTGCCAGAAGCTAATGCCGATGTAAGGGATGCTAGAGCGTCTGCGTGGCTGTTCAGCTCCTGGCCTATCTTCTTTATATCAAATGCTTTGAAAGTTTCAAGTTTTTTCTTGGCCTCTGCCAAGTATCTGTAGAATAATTCCTCCATCAACTACTTTAACTGGTCTTTTAAGACCATATACAGTAATATTTTATAATTCATAATTTACGACTTGTATGTATATTTTTATTTTAGTTTTTTAATAATTATAATTTGTTTCATTGAACAAAAGAGGTCTATTAGTGGATTGTCCCTCGAAAATAGTGGTTCCAACAAAGGTTGCCATAACGATCCTCTTAAACTATTAGGTCAAATATTAAAGACAAGATTCTAATACCAATTGTTAACTATAGGACTACCCTAAAGGGAGTGAATATGATCTTTACAAAATACTTGTATTTTAAAAAATTATTTAAATACAAATATTAACTAGCAACCTATATATGCAAGCAAATATACACAGGCAAGAGATTGAGGATAGAGTTAGAAAACGACACCAAGATTTATAGTGGTTCGGCTATTCCAGCCTACATTCACTCCTCAAACACCTTTTGAGAATTTCTCCACTATGGCAAAGTACTTACGGGTGTGCTTCAAACTTTTTTTCAAGATCCATACATCTGCGTTCCGAAGCTTTCACCACTTCTAGCACTTGTGATCTTTTTTCCTTTATGTACTACACCACACACAAAGATCAGTAGTAGGTGACTCACCCGAGTCACCCCTACTTGTATAGAATTGTTGTAGTGAGTTTTGATGTTAGAACATCAAACAGAAAGTACTCTCTCAGTAGAGAAAATATTATAATAAGCTCTCAAATGATAGTCAAAATACAGAGAATGAATAGATTGCAGAATTGGACTTCTCTAAAAATGACAGAGTAAAACTTCTCACGAACTGATGTAATGTGATTGATATCTCGTTGATGCTCTTTGTATCAAAATGAGAGTGGGAGTATGTAAGTGAGAATGATGTATTCTTCAATGTGTTGTTCTCAGTTGTGTCTTCTTAACTCTCTGTTGTTCGACTGCTCTTTAAATAGACTTTCAGAAAATAATCGTTGTTGCCTTTGAAATCACGATCTGATCTCTTCTGTAGATCAAGCAACAATCTTTATTGATCTGATTTGATTTTGATCTTCAATCATTTTCATAACTGATTTCGATCCTCTATCTAGCCGTTGTATTTCAAAATTCTTTCTAAAATCATGATGTTCTTTCCATCTATACTTCGTGTCAAAATCTCCGAAATCTTGTAACTAAATATTCATTGATTTGTTTGACAAATCTTGATGATCTGATTTAAAATATTTTGGGATTATTTCTATGATTAAAATTGAGCCTTTTTAATTTAAAATCGAACCTGAAATCATGTTGTAACTGAAACAAATCTTCGCAAGAATCGCGCACTTGGGTCGACTCACTTGGAGTTGTGGAATCTGCTTACTTTATGTCGACTCATATGGAAAATGTGTCGACTCATGTTTCGTATTTTTTGGCTGTGTGTCGACTCGCTGAGATTGTGTCGACTCACACTGCTAAAACTTTGGATGTCTTTACTGTGTGTCGACTCATGATGAGGTGTGTCGACTTACATTGCCTTAAGCTTCAGAATCTTTCGTTCTGTGCGGAATCACGATCAATGTATGTCGACTCAAAATATTAAAGCCTCGATTTTTTTAACAGACCTTTACTTGTGTCGACTCATGGCTGTCTTGTGTCGACTGAAATGATGCATTGTGTCGACTAAGGTATGCCGCAGAGGGAACTCCCGAGCTCACATACTCTTTGTGTCGACTCATGTTCGTTTGTCAAGCAAAGTACTGAAAGCTGTCTCTTTTGTGTCGACTCACAATGTCCTTGTGTCGACTCAAAAGTGTTGAAATCTTCCAAAATGTTCTCCATTGATTATGAGCTTTAAGCCTTGTTTGGGAATGGATTAAATGGTTCGTGAAATGAATTAACAATATGTTACATACATAGTCAACCGCAATTATGGGTGTTAATATTTCGTAGGCATTTAAATTCATTTGAATCATTTGATTTATATAAAAAGATGTGTATTATAAAAATATTTGATCTTTATTAAGGTTTTATTTGTTATCATTAAAATCAATAATCACATTATAAAATCTTAGAGCTAACATGATCAAGTGTGTGCTGGAACCACTGGGAAAATGATGTTGCATGGGAAATGGAGGAAGATGCACGAAAGGAGCATCCACAGTTTTTGTACATCCGACCATTAAAATTTTGGAATGAAATTTCTCTATGTGGGGGATATTGTGACACATCACTTTCCTCAATACAATTATTAAACGCTAAACCTAGAATAATTGCGTAAAATTTTGAAGAGTGGCATTTGAACCCTAGAATCAAATAGATAAATACATGAAATATGAAATAAGATAAATCTAGAAAGGTGGAATTGATAAAAAGAGTCAAAATAATTTTTGAACAAGGAGATTTTAAAAGTTTCAAGTTAAAAAGGACACAAGTAAGGTCTAGAAACTCCTCAAGCCCAAACATTTAAATAAAAATTTGGGTAGAGAATGAGGCTAAGACCAACTAAAAGGGCCCAATAGATCTATAAACAAAAGAACTCAATTGAGAGATTCAAAGAATAAATTCATGAAAGGCCTAAAGGAAGTCCAAATTTAGAAAAAGTCAATAGGGAAATTAATTAGGACATTGGGCCAAATATTATGAGTGCCCAATATACATAAATATTTGAGCCAAATTATTTTATTTGTGACCCAATAAGTTAAATACAAAGCCCAATCTAAATAAAGGCCAAAAACTTAAAAATTTGATCAAAAAAAATTAAATTTCGTCCAAACTCATTTTAATTGCCATGAATTAATTAAAGGAAAAATAAAATAAATATATAAACCTTCTAGAATTCCCCATGGCCGCTCCCCCATGAGAGGGGGAGTGATGTGACCTTTTGAGGAATAAAAAAAAAGAAAAAAAAATAAAGAAAGAAAAATGGAGACATGAAAAGATGTAGGTAAGGAGCTTACTTGGGAAAATAGATTTCCTAATTTCTTAAGTCACCAAAAAAGTCTTCTATAAATAGTGAAAATGCACATGGAAAAATAATTTTATGAAAGAAGAAGTGATGTGACTATTTTTGAATATAAAAAAAAGAAAAAGAAAAAAAAGAAAACATGAAAGGATGAAAATATGGAGTTTGCTTGGAAGAATGGATTTTCAACTCATCAAAGCCTCCCAAAAGTCTTCAATGAATAGTATAAATACACATAGAGGAATGCATTTGATGAGACAAGTGTTGATGGGACATAAAAAAAATAAAAATAAAATAAAAGGGGAAAGAAAGAAAATGAGAAGGTGGGACCCATGAGGTAAATTATAAATTTGGGTTTTCTCCTAAAATAAGTTTTCAATAATCACATACATACATGTGTATAACATGTGCACAAATATCTCCCTAATAAGAGGAAATAAGTATGATTTGACCATTTTAAAAAAATAAAGAAAAAGAAAAAAATGAGAAAAAATATGAAAGAGAAATTAATGGGAGTTTGGAAATTTTTTTCTAATCATCAAGATATATACATACATAAATAAATACGTAAATATATACATAAATATCTCCATGGGAGGAGAGAGAATTGATGAGAAATTTTTTTTAGAATTAAAGAAAAAATAAAAAAAATAAAAATTACCAAAATCGATGAAAAAGATGGAATGACCCATGAAAGATTTACTTTCCCAAGGTCCTGTCACTCAAGATAGCCGTGTGTGAGGAACCCTATCAAAAAATGCACCGCCCTTTCACTTTTTATAAAAAAATGCTCTCGATTTTATGTTTTTTTAAAAAAATGTGGGGTTTTATATTTTTGAAAAGAGAGCCCCCCAAATGCATTCGTGTTAAGGGCTGCACAATTGGAGTCGCCACTTTGTTTTTAATGAAAAAATCAAGAAAACAAAACATTCAAGTTAGTAGTCCGTCATTACCAGAGATAATGGTTCTGGAGATAGGGTATGAGAAGGAAATGTGTTAGGCACCCCTCTCGCCCGATCAGAAGATCGACCTCTACTTAACTATTTTTTTTGTTCATGTCTTAAGTTTACCAAAAGTAACACATACAAAATGGGGTTTGAAGAGAGACTAGGAAAAAGTAAACAATGAAACAAAACCTAGTCTAAAACCAAAGTATTTTAAGCATACTTGCACTTATTTTCATGTTAAATAGGGGAGATGATAACATATCAGTGCAATAATATAAAAAATAGATATCTTGTTAATGTGAAATGGAGACAGAAAGCCGCTGGAAAGCCACTAATTTTTATAGAGGTGGCGCACGTCATCTCATAACCTGGCGCACGCAACTTGGACATGGTGCACGCCACTTTTGGACTCTCTAAAGGTAGTGCGCGTCACTATGGTAGAGTGAGCTCGACACCTGGAGGAGCAAAAGGAGTTACTATTTTAAGAAAACAGTATGTTAGTCTATGAAAGTGATTTTATACTTGGAAGAAAACAAAAAAAAGGCATTTCACGTAACCGGTTTTCAACATATAGTCTAAAAACCCATGTTGCATGCTTTTCAAAGAGAAAACCTAGAAAGAAACAACTTTGCATGTTTTTTCTAAGTGAAATGGAAAGATGCTTGTACAGAAACAAAAATAAAGCTGGGGAGAACGAGGGCAACGACCTCTTTCTCCCCTTTACCGAATAGAAAGACTAGATAGATAGAAAGAGAGGGATGGCCTATCGGGAATCTTGGTCAAAAAGAGAGTTTCAAGTGTAGATGCGGGCACTATCCGGTAGCTTTCCACAAATGTTGCACGTCCTATTTCAGGGAGCTCTCCGTGCAGCTTCGAGTCTTGGAAACTTTAGTCAGTATAAGGGTTTATGTATTACTTTGATTCAGTTTGATTAGTTTAATTAGTCTTTGGAATCCAGCTTAGGTTTACAATTTGGTAGAGTTTTGATACTTTGTATGTTGGGCATCCAATTCGATAGAGTTTTGATTTCTCTAATCTTGGATTTTTAAAGAGAGGAGGAAAAGCCTCTATTTGTAGATTTTGGGGTGAGAAAGCTTCCAAAAGGGTAGAAGTTTTTCCTCAAGGTGGCGTGCGCCATGTTGAGGTGGCACGTGTCTAGTTGAGGTGGCTTGAGCTACCTTGGTCATGGCGTGGCCATAACACAGGAAAAGAGTGACGTGCGTAGGGTTGGAGAAAGGTGGTGTGCGCCACTTAAAGGTGGTGCGCGTAGGGTTAGAGAAAGGTGGCATGCGCCACTTGAAGGTGGCGCGCGCCTGGTTGGGAAGGTGCACCAAGGGGTGTTTGTGGTATTTTTGGTATTTTGGATGTTTTGAGGTGTTTTGGGGTATTTCTTGGACTCCCAGATTTGTACAGAGTTCCATTTGATGCGGCTTATGCATGCACTCATCATTGGAAGCAAACCGAATAAGCCTATGCATGGCGTAGTCAAAATTGGGGTGTCTACAGTTGTCCCTCTTTGACAAAACTCTCATAGCAACGTGTATGGTGAGTGAATGTCAAAGCTCTACATACAGTCCCTTTTGACTAAGGCATTCTTAGGTTGGGAAACAAAAATAAAAACAAAACATGCAAAGATGTGGTCGTACTTGAGTTACAATAAGCTGCCTACGTACCCTGTCTGAAATGATCAAACCAGCGTAGTTCATGGGAACGATACATATGATGCAAGGCAACAAATGTTAAAACCTAGTAGTTACCCCACAAAGACTATGCAATAAAAAAAATTAAGGTTGGGGTAAGCGAAAACAAAAACCTAACCAGTTTAAGGTCATGAAAGACTACTTTTTATTTAGTTTAAGGTCATGTAGGACCGCCTGTTATCCTTTTAAGGTCATGAGTGGACCGATTTGGTCAATTTAAGGTCCCGACCTGTCACACCCCAAATTTTGGAAAGGTGATCGGCCATGGATCATGGGCCTTGGCCCAACTAATTCAAGAAAGCCTTAATCAATATTAGCTAACAATATGCTAATACAATATTAATTACCATAGATTTTAATAATTAAGACCCGTAATCATAAATGTGGGACAAATAACCCAATAATATCAACATTCTATCTCAATAACTCATAGTCAATTTATTTAATTTTATTTAAATGCGGAAGCAGTAATAATGAATGTATAAAAACATGCCCTAGAGGTCCTTATACTAGATCCCTTGAAGCAGTCGAGTCCATCATCAACTTCATTCTTGTTTACCTGAAATGTTTAAATTCTACATCAGCAAAAGGCTGGTGAATGGAACATGCATAATATTATACAGTTCAAAGCAGGGATATAAAATAGATTTATACATTAAGATAATCATGGCGGGATATATATAGTAATATCAAAAGGTTCAATATTTAACTCATTATTTCATTTCATTTACTCATATCAGAATTCCACTTCATAATCTCGTTACATTCCCTCAGATCGTTTCATTTCATTCTTGCATATATAAATTATATATATTTACATTTCTTTCATTTGGTCTCGTTATCAACGAGTCACCAAGAAATCACGTAATCCATTCATTTGGACTCGAATATGGGTCACCAAGAAATCCCATCACATATTATAATCATAATCATATCATTGCCTCAGGAACAGCCTGGACATAACCAATCGCTTCAGGAACAGCCTGAGCATGATCATTCTCTATAAGAACAGTATAAGCAATGATCGGTCGCTACAGGAATAGCCTGAGGATATCTCTTCTCATTCGGTAACATTACGCGAGCTATCAAGAAATCCATTGCGACAGGAATAGCCTGAGCATAGCCAATCGGTTCAGGAACAGCCTGAGCATGATCATTCACTACAGGAACAGCTTGAGCAATGATCCGTTGCTACAGGAACAGCCTGAGCATATCTCTTTTGGTCCCGTTTCTTAACGAGTCACCAAGATATTAAATCCTTTGGTCCTGTGTGAGGGTCACCAAGACATCCCAATCATTTGATAGCATACACGAGTCACCAAGAAATCACATCATTTGGTCCTATATAAGGGTGACCAAGAAATCACATTATGTTTGTATCATTACATATACTTTTCATTTACAACATAGGATATCGATGTGTTGATAAGCATCTAACACTTTTCGTAATACATCTCATAATACTATTCACGATATGTTTCATAACGCATTTCATTACATTGTTCACATCACTTATCATTATCTATTTCATATTTTTCACAACATGTATCATAACATTTTTCATCACACT
>JAUTBS010400649.1:0-10199 GCA_032361285.1 Aequorea victoria | reverse complement strand
TCCCCTTCCCCCCCCCCCCAACACCTAAACATAAACAACTCCAACACCTCTAAAAGGTCATCTATATGATTTATTAAAACATCAACTCTCAATTTTTCTCCATAGATGAACTCTAAGATGAATACAAGGAAAATTCATCTATATGCATGAACTACCAACTCCAAACATAACTGGGGGGTTTTTCTTCCCCAACCAAAAAGAGATCGAAATCATACATTTTAAAGAAGATCGTAGATCGAGCTCATTCTTCCACTAATTTCTTCTCACCGGGTCTTGAACGCCCGAAACCCACTCTCGAAAATGTTAGGATATCTTCAGCTTCATGAACTCCTCAGGAATTTCAATGCTCCTTATTCTCCTCTTCTAATTTCCAGTGTAAGATCCTCCTCACACTTTGCATCAAATCCTTCTTCCTCCATGAACTCCTCAAACCTTCTTCTCCCTCTCTTTCTCTTTCTAGAACGCAGACATTTTTTAGAACATCTTAGATTTGCTCCCAAAAGGGATTTCGGTCTGAATGAGAGAGAGAAGGGGATTACACATCTAAACCACTCCCCATCAAGTAATGATGGAAGCACAGAGTGATGGGACAACACATGGGTTTGGGGTTTAATACCCTATAACAGCCCCTCTTTGCAAACACTCCATCTCAGCACATCTTAACCCTCCAATGCACATATTCTGATTCTTGAGATTAAATTACTTTTGCATAAAAATGCACTTTCGTCCTTCTTGATTTAGAATGTAAATATTTATTCTCATCAATGTTCCAATTAAATAATTAGGTCCTCTTTATGTTTATATTTTTAATTTCATCATTCCTCTTGGCCATAAACCAAACAAAGCCTCTCCCTGGGCTTTAAACCGAATTAATTATCTTTAATATTTTCTTGAGAAAATGCAGGATGTTACAAAATTGATCCTTTGTGAATTAAAATCGATCCTCGAATCACGCTAAAAGTCAAACAAAATCTGCTAAAATGGCACACTGATATCACATCCTTGTGTCGATCCAAGTTCCTTAAATTACAGAATCTGCTTGCTTTGTGTCGACCCACGTAAAGAGGTGTCGACTCAAGTTCCTTATTTTTTGGCTGTGTGTCCACTCATGCACTGGTTGTGTCGACCCAAAAATTCTTCAGCTACTATTTCTGTCTCAGCTTCAGTTGTGTCGACTCATGTGGAGATGTGTGTAAACTCATGATTCTTTTTTTACTTTGTGTCGACTCAGGTAGAATGTGTGTCGACCCAAAATGGTTGATGCCTCTGTTCCTTGACAGGTCTTGGCTTGTGTCGACTCAGTGATGCTTATGTGGACCCAAATTGTCTTGTGTCGACTGAATTAATACATTGTGTCGATTCTATCTTTCTTGTGTCGACTCATGTTCATCTGATTGTCAAAGTGCCAAAATATTGTCTCTGTTGTGTCGACTCAAACTCCAGTTGTGTCGACCCAAAAGACATAAAAGCTTCCCAAAAATTTTTCTTTAAGTCCGAGCTTTAGGTCCTGTTTGATATAATTCTTGAAATATCTTAACAACTTATTAACAGGTATGGTCAACCCAATCATGGGTGTTAACCTTTTCAAAGACATTTAATATCCATTTGAACTATTTTGATTTATCCATTAAAAGATAAAAATATTTAATCTTTTAAGGTTTTGTTTGTTATCATTAAAATCAATTAACGCATTATATAAATCTTGGGGCTAACAATTTCCTCCTCATGGGGCTGCTGACCAGGCCTCTTCTAGAGGCTTCTAGAAACTTTATTTTGTTATTTTATTATTTATTTAATTAATTCATGAGGTTAAAATTCACTTTGGGCCCAAATTAACTTTATTTGGGTCAAATTTCATGTTTTGAACCTAACTTTGGTTTGGGCTTATAATTAAATCAATTGGACCATTCATAAACTAATTGGGCTCAAATAATTATTTATTTTGGGCTCCCATAATGTTTGGCCGAAAACCCTAATTAAAATTTTCTATTGGACTTCTCAAGATTTGGGTCTCATTTACGCCTTCCATAACTTTCCTCCTTTTGAACTCTTAATTGAGTTCTTTGGTTTATGATTTTGTTGAGACCTTATAGTTGGGCTTAGCCTCATTCTCTACCCAATTTATTATTTAAGCTTTGGACTTTAGAAGTTTCTAGGCATTACTTTGGCCCATTTTGGTTTTCTGTGCCCTTTTTGCCTTTCATCAGACTTTTCAACTTGAACGTTTTAAAATCTTCTTGTTCAAACTTTACTTGAACTATCTTTATCAATTTCATCTTTCTAAGTTTATCCTATTCTATATTCCATGCATTCATTTATTTTTTCATAGGGTTTGAATGTCATTTCTCAAGGCGTAATGCTCTTATTCTCGACTCATGGTCGCCTGTGATACTTTCTGCCGAGAACCCCTCTCTGTTGTGTCAACTCACATACCTTTTGGGCCGAATTAAAATATTAAAATCCTTAAAAACTATTATGTGTTAATCCTAAGGCTAAGGCTATGTTTGAGTATCAGTTTAATGATAAAATAAATAAATTAATGATTAATTTAACACCTGAAATTAACTTCAAAACTAATAATCGGGGGAAGGGTTCGTTTGGTTGTTAATTCAGTTTTATTAACATTTGTCAGTGATTATGATCTATTAAATTACACAAATCGGTCTGACGTGCGAATCATAGTTTGTCTTGCTATTGCATTTGAGCTTTCCTTGGATATCAGGTGAGTGGACTATCGTGCTATGTACTTTTAACGAATTCTCCGTATCCCCAAACTATTTTAGAAAGGAAATATATATGTTTTAAATTCTTTTATGATACTGTTATAGCTTTCTCTTATGAAAATTATAGTACAAATATTTATCTCATATAATGTTTACAAAAGACTTTTTATCTATTATGATGCGATCATGTGATTTCTTTTGGAACCATAAGGAAGTCCAGGGGAAATCCCTCTACGGAGGTGACTCTGGCTGCTAGGAAAAAGACCCGGTTTGAATCTCGTGGTGACCCTAATCGCTCAACAGTTTAAGAGACAGTTCGGGGTCTCCAGTAACCTAAACTGGAATCATCTAGGGAAAAGACACAGGCACCATCCTAAGGTGACTTTATGTTTGATGTTGGATCTAATGAGCCAAAGCTACCCTGAGTATTATTATTATTGGCATTGATTACTTATTTTGCCCAGGAAAATCCTGTGATTGTTGATGATTTCTCGCACACATATTGATGATCATATCGATATACCATTATTGGCATTTGATGGCCTGATTATATTGTTGTCATTTTTATGTGATGATTATATTTGTTGACATATTTATGTCTCGAGAATGCTGTGGCACCTCTAATGCTCAAATTTTGATAAATGTTGGTGACTCATCTTGATATCAAAATCACGAGAAAAATATAAATATTTGATAAAGAAGAAAAGATGGGTTGTGTTATCACCCTTTTTCTTATATTGTGTATCTCCTACCATGATTATGTTGAAATACAAGATATTTTGAATCCCCTATTTTAGAACTGTATTTTATTATGTATGCTTTCATTCACCAATTTTAGCTGACGTTGTAATATAATATTTCAGGTAACCAGTGAAGAAGCTAGTTGATGGACTTGATAGCGTCATGGAATCCAGGATTAAGATCTCTTAGGGCATGCATTTCGCTTCTGCATTGAAATAAATAACATTTAATTTTGAGTTGGTTGGAACAACACATTGTTAAGATATTATGGGCTGATTGTCCTACATTGATTATTTATGAATTTTAATTGATTAAATCTCTTACATATGGTATCTTTTAGCATATTGATAGCTCATTTTATAATTAAGGCTTTCTTGATTCATTGGGCTAAGACCCAATATCCATGGTCGGTCATATTTTTCCAAATTAGGGTGTGACAAGAGTGGTATTAGAGCATAAGTTTATAGTATCATCCTTTTAGTGCCTGATGTCATGAGTAGATGTTCGGATCCCCAGACTTCTATAACTTATGAGTTCTTGTTAATAGTGATCAATCATTATCTTATAAATGTTATTATTCTACATTGATCTTCAGTAAGATAGCTCGTCTGAGACGTGATGTGAGTTCTAGGTATGCGTCTACGGAGGATGCACAAATGGAGCATACTCTTGGCACTACTCAAATAGCTCTAAAAGTTGCAAAAACCCCAGTGGCTCCAGCAGCCACAATTGCTTCGGTAGCACCAGATGTTCTAGAAGCCCCAACTACTCCAGTGGCCGAGGGAACTTTTCAGGCTCTCCAAGTCTTAGTGAGCATGATTACTGGGGAATAATCTCAACCAATGGTAGTTAACGCATACAGATTTATGAGCTTGGATAAAAGCTCAGTATTTAAAGAATTCTTGAAAGCACACCCTCTGTTCTTTAAGGGGTTAACCAATCCTGATGATGCAAAAACGTTGAAGCTGAGCATAGAGAAGATTTTTGAATGGTTGGATTGCACAGATGAACATAAAGTATCATTGGCAACTTACGTATTGGAAGGACAGGCTGAACATTAGTGGCGCATGGTGAAGCGCCAGTATGAAGGAAGAGAATGTGAACTCATTTGGACGAGATTCTTGGCGTTGTTCGATGATAAATATTACCCGGTGGCTATCAAGAAGCATAGACTAGTAGAGTTCCTTATGCTGGAATAAAAAAGAATGTCAATGACGGAATATGAGACAAAGTTTGCTGAGTTGTCCAGGTTTGCGCCATAATATGTTGCTGAAGAGAAAGATAAAGTGATACTGTTCGAGAGAGGTCTACGCTCGGCTATTCGTAGTAGGGTCTCGCTATTCGAGGCAAAGTCTTTGTCTGAACTAATGACCAAGGCTCTCTTAGCAGAAAAGAGTTTGGATGATGCGCAAAAGAATAGGGAGCTACAACCTAAAAGGTTTAAAGACTCGAAGCCAACAAGGAATAATTTTAGAGGCAACAATCCAGCCAAGAAGGCTTACACACAAACCCAGCCACAAACAAAGACTAATGGAAATGCAGGATAATAGAACTGAAATCCATGTAACCGTTGTGGACAGATCCATTCTCGTGGATTTTATTATGATGGTACACCAAGAAAATACTTTACTTGTGGGAAGACTGCCACATAACTCCCGATTGCAGGAATAAGGAAGCGGGAGGACAACAGGTTCAGCAGTTATTTCAGAATCAGAGGCCGCATACACATAATAGTGGGCCAACTCAAGGCCAATATAATCATCAAGGAGCTCAAAGATAGCCTACGCACAATAGGGCGTAAGGTCAAGGTGCAGTCACTCAGGGATGCATTTTTGCTCTTACTCGCGAGGAGGCAGAGACTTCACCATCTGTGGTTCAAGGTACTATTATCATATCATATGTTTCTGCTAGAGCTCTTATTGATTTTAGTTCTACGCATTCTTTTGCTTCACCTGAGTTCTTGCATCATTTATCTGCTACGGTAGAACCTTTAGATATATGTCTTTCAGTGTCCACTCCTGTTGGGGACACAGTATTACTGCATGAGATATGTCGTTTAGGGGTAGTGGAGTTGGATGGTAAGATAGTGTCGATAGATCGTATATCGCTAGCCATTCGTGACTTTGATGTCATCTTGGGCATGGATTGGCTCTTTAAATGCCATGCGACAGTTGATTGCTATTATAAGAGGATAATTTTCAATATACTCAAGCAACCTAAGTTCTTCTTTGGAAATCAGATGTTGAGAAAGAGTTTTGAAGGCCTTTTGGCTTGTGTGGTAGGCACAAAGGTACCTGAGATCAAATTTGATGAACTTCCTATTGTGAGAGAATTTTCGGATGTCTTCCCAGAAAATCTACTTGGTCTTCCTCCTGATCAAGAGATTGAATTCATGATAGATATTCTGCCTGGTACTATGCCTATCTCTAAGGTGACGTACATGATGACACCTTTAGAACTAGGGGAGTTACAGGTGCAATTGCAAGAGCTGTTGGACAAGGGTTTTATTAGACCCAGTGTCTCACTATGGGCAGCTCCAGTGTTGTTTGTGAAGAAAAATGATAGTTCAATGCGGTTGTGCATTGACTACAGAGAGATGAATAAGGATACAGTCAAGAATAGGTATCCACTGCCGCGTATTGATGATTTGTTCGATCAGTTACAAGAAGCTCAAGTATTCTCTAAGATTAACTTGCAGTCTGGTTATCACCAACTAAAAGTTAAGGAGGCGGACATTTTGAAGATAACTTTTAGGACTCGTTATGGCTACTACGAGTTCTTGGTTATGCCTTTTGGTTTGACCAATGTTCCAGCAGCATTTATGCATTTAATGAATAGGGTTTTCAAACCCAAGTTGAATTGTTTCGTTTGTAATGGTGTTCATTGATGATATCTTTATCTATTCTAAAACCAAAGAAAAATATGAAAATCATTTAAGAATAATTTTTTAGACTCTCAGGGAGAAAAGGTTGTATGATAAGTTCAACAAATGTAGATTTTGGCTAGACAGTGTATCATTCTTTGGCCACATAGTCAGTAAGAATGGAGTATCAGTGGATAGCAGCAAGATAGAAGCTGTTATTGATTGGCCACGACCGACGTCAGTAACTGAGATACGTAGTTTTTTAGGACTGGTGGGATATTATCGACAGTTCGTGAAATGGTTTTCTCATATTGCCCTACCGCTTACCAGCCTTTCTCGGAAAGGAGTCAAGTCTGAATGGACAGAGAAATGTGAGCAAAGTTTTCAAGAGCTTAAGAAGAGGTTAACTTTGGCACCAGTTCTTCCATTATCAAGGGAGGGCGGTAATTTTGTGATATACAGTGATGCGTCGCATCAAGGTTTAGGTTGTGTTCTGATGTAGCATGGTAAGGTTATAGCCTATGGTTTTCGCCAATTAAAGATTCATGAGAAGAATTATCCCACGTATGATCTGGAGTTAGCGGCTATTATTTTTGCACTGAAGATATGGCGACACTACTTGTATGGAGAATCTTATTAGATTTGCACTGACCATAAGAGTCTAAAGTATATTTTCACCTAGAAAGAGCTCAACTTGAGGCAAATGCGATGGCTTGAATTATTGAAGGACTATGATGTCAAGATACTTTATTATTCAGAAAAAGTAAACGTGGTGGTAGATGCATTGAGTAGGAAGTCATCAGGAGTTAACTTGACATCATTAACAGTCCAATATCATTTAGTAGAAGATTTGAGAAATATGGAAGTGGAAATACTGCAATGTGGAGGAACTGCCTTGTGTAGTCAGTTGATAGTGAAATCGACCTTACTGGAGGGAATCCTTGTGGCTCAATGGGATGATCTTCAAAGTAAGAGGAATATGGAGGAATTGCACACAGGTGAGATTAAGGATTTCAACATCAGTGATGATGGAGTTCATAAATTCATAAATCGAGTTTACATACTTGCCAGTAGTGAGTTGAGGAATGAAATTCTGGCTGAAGCTCATAGTTCCGACTATACCATTTATCCGGGAGGTACTAAGATGTATAGAGATCTTCGAGAATATTTTGGTGGAATGGCATGAAACGGGACATAGTAGAATTCGTAGCGCATTGTCTTACTTATCAGAAAGTAAAAATCGAATATCAAAGGCTGGCGGAGAAACTTCAACCCTTACCACTACTTGAATGGAAGTGAGAGAACATCACGATGGATTTTGTGTCTAGATTTTCTCGTACACGGAGTGTGCATGACGTTGTTTTGGTAATAGTGGACCGACTTACGAAGTCAGCACACTTCATTACTATCAAAATGGCACACATCTTTGATCGTTTGGCACAGTTATATGTGAGAGAAATTGTACGGCTTCATGGTTCGCTTGTATATACTATTTCAGATTGTGATCCACATTTTGTCTCTAAGTTTTGGGAAGCATTGCAGTCTGCTATGAGTACTCTGTTGAGTTTTAGTTCAGCTTATCATCCACAAACCAATGGACATTCGAAGAGAACCATTCAGACGTTAGAAGATATGTTGAAAGCTTGTTGTCATGGATCGAGAATTACTGAGGCATTAAAAGCTTGGAGTTGGGCAACTCAAGGCGGGTGAGGCTCCCGAAAGGTTCTAGAGTATCTTGAAAAGGTCCGATACGTGGAAAAATCTTAAAGAATCTTGAATGTTTTGGAGGAGTCCAGAATGCACCAGAGCATCCTGGAAGACCCTAGAAGACCTTAGAAGGTTGGGGGAAGATCTTACCATGTCCTAGAATATTGTGGAGAATTTTAGAACATGGGAGAAGAGTGTGGAGATCTAGGAGTATTTTGGAGAGAGAATCGTAGCCGTTGGATCGAGATGATCCTAGCCATCCATTGAGGGGATGGTAGGCTATAAAAGGGTGAGAGGCCTCATTCTAGGAGGTAGGGAGTGATTCAAGGACACCGCGGCATTGGTACTTCACCACGGGGGTGAAGGAATGCATTGATATACTGCGCAGGCGTGTGTTGAATCCACCAAGGCTTTGTGAGGAGAACACTTGGAGTGCTCCAATGGGGAGAGCACTTGGGAGGGGTTGCAGAGATACTCTCTAGAATGAGAGTGTGTCAAGTGTGAGCCTGAGAGCTTGTCAACACTTGAGAGAGGACTGGTAGCCTTGTAAAGTCTTTGTACACTCATTCTTTATATAGTGAAGCTTCCTTACCCTAAAGTGTGTGTCTTGTGTGAGTGTGTGGGATTGGTCTCTGTATTTGAGGGAGAGAGAGACCAAGACTCCAAGGCCTTGGTAAGGTTGCTCGAGCGAGAAAAGCTGACTTAGAAATTCGAGGATGCACCGCTTAAGTGCCGCACGTGGGGCAAGTAAGGCGGAAAACCTTGGCCCGTGACATTGTGCTTTGGAATGGAAAGGTAATTGGAATGATCAGTTACCACTGATAGAGTTCTCTTATAACAATAGTTATCATTCCAGTTTGGGAGTGGCACCGTATGAAACGTTGTATGGGCGGAAATGTAGGTCTCCTTTGTGTTGGTATGAAGTTGGAGAGAGACAACTTCTTGGACCTGATCTAGTAGAGGATGCGACTCAGAATATTGCCACTATTCGAAATAAGCTTTTAGTTGGAGATATGGTATTCCTAAAGATTTTACCTTGGAAAGAAATTATCCATTTTGACAAGAAGATAAAGTTGAGTCCCCAATATATTGGACCTTTTGAGATCCTATACCGAGTTGGTGAGATAGCTTATCGTGTAGCTTCGCCACCTAAACTCATGGGAGTACACAATATCTTTCATGTATCGATGTTGAGGAAGTACGTCTATATAGCTCGACGCATGTGGTGAATTATGAACTACTTCGAGTTCGTAAAAATTTGACCTATGAGGAGCAACTCATCCAAATTCTTGATACTAAAGAAAAGGTTCTACGAAACAAGCAAACTCGTCTCGTCAAAATTTTATGGCAAAATCATAAAGTGGAAAAGGTCACGTGGGAACGCGAAGACGAGATTCGCGAGCATTATCCACATTTGTTTTCTCAATGTTAGTATTTTAATTTCGATGATAAAATTCTTTTAAGGGACAAAGAATGTAAAACTCGATAATTTATACAATAAACCATTTAATTAAAATACCTAACTAATTAAATATTTAATTAAATAAATTAATATTTTAAAACTTCTAAAAATAATAAATGATAACATAATTATGTTATTAATAAAATAAGGAAGAATGATAAAATAATTATGTTATTAATAAAACTCGATAATTTGATCATGGGTCGACTCAAATGTCTATGAGTCGACCCCAGGTAAAAGGCTAGTAAAGAACCGAGGGCTTAGATTCATGAGTTGACTCAACTTCCTCATGAATCGACCCACTGGCGACGTAATCAAGCTCTAAGGGGCATGGGTCGACTCGACCTCATGGTGAGTCGACCCAAAGCTCCGGTACAGAGATTCCATGGCTGAATCTCTATAAACCAGGGTCGTTTTTATTCATTTTTTTCATGGTTTATTATTCCTATTTATTTTCTCATAAAATCGAGTGGTATGTATATATCTACATGGCCGTTTGCATGATATATTTTATACATGGATTCTGTTATATATACATGTATACCGGTTATATATACAGATCCTCTTTTATGTATATATATCAATATACATATGGATCTCTTCTCTATTTTAATTTATGTATGTGATATCTTCATATGTCTACAAGTACCACCATCAAAGATTGAGTCTTTTTACAAAGGTTCGATTATATAATACTGGTTAT
>JAUTBS010400638.1:0-10200 GCA_032361285.1 Aequorea victoria | reverse complement strand
CTGTTATGAGTGCTCGGTTCGCTTGATATGACCAATCGGGCTCGTAGGTCCGGTTGACCAGGCATTTGTAATCTGCTTGACCAAGCTCAAGTGTTGTTTGGCCGGGCTCGGGGTTTGATCGCCTAAACTCAGAGCTAGTTCGAGTACGAGACAAGGTCGGCCTAGTCGGCTATCATACCTCTCGGTCGGGTCCAAATATTTTTGGGAAACCTTATCGATCGTCTTTAATCGACTGTTCAGTTTTGTACCTATCAGATACCCCTATTCCCGAGAGAAACTTGCTCGACGAAGGGAATATACATGTATGTATGGCAGTTGTACGGTCTGTTATGATATCATTTTGTTTCCCCAATGTGATGGTTACACGTGGCTCGAGAAGACTTTCCTATTTCTTGAGGTGACGGCTCGAAATGTCAAACATCACGTCGCATTTAATGGGGGTATCTTCAAATGTTAAAAATGGTGGCCTCGTGGTGTTTGAGCGACACATGGCATAATCAGCACCGTTGGTTGCTTTTGATCTTACGGTTGTTAACGCTCGATTTTGGGACCGTTAAATTAAAATACTCCTTTTAATCTGGGTCGTTCGTGCATCTGCCTATATATATAGGTGAGACATGGCTTTTTTGCTTTTTTACGTTTTCATTGCCTCTCTCATATTTCTTTTTCTCCTCCCGTTGCAACTCCGACATTCCTCTCTCCGGTGTCTTCCATCTTCGGCGATCAAGGAAGCTCTGACCTTTCCCATTTTTGGAACTCCGTTCTTCCTCATTTCCCAGTAAGTTTCCCTGATTTTTTTCATAAAACGTTTGGAGTTTTTTCATAAGCATTCCTTTCTCCCTCTTTCGACTGAGTCTTTGGTTTTTTATTGTCCTTCTTTCCACCTCGCCTGTAGAAAGGCCTACAGTCTTGTCAGGTTTTTCCTACCCCTTGCTCGAAGGGGTACAATGGAGTACCCTCACGAGATTGAGTCTTTTGGGGATGAGCGATCCCCCTCAGGGTTAGAGACCACCTTCTCGCTCCCTGACCTTATCAGCCTTCTAAACTGGGGGCAACTCTCGCCTGCTGGTGGAGAGGCTTCCAGCTCGATCGCTCGTCTTACAGAGGAGATTAACCAGAGCTTTGTTGTCGAGCTTATTCCTTCCCCCTCTCAGGCCTCGAATACCGAGCACCTACGTGAAACCTTTTTCATCCCCCCCTCCGTGATTTTTAGAGTGCCCGACCCTACTGAGAAGACGTGTACTCGTTCTCTCAGGGAGGTATGCTTGTATGAGCATGCCTTTACCGCTGGTCTTCGTTTGTCCTTCCCCCGTATTATTTGAGTGCTTTTAGATTTCTTAGGTTTAGCCCCGGGCCAATTGATGCCCAATGCGTGAAGGATTCTCCTCGGCCCTATCATTTTATGGGAGGAGGTCACGGGAGGCTAACTCCATCTCACAGTAGAGGAATTTCTCTACTGTTATCAACCTAAGGAGAGACAACCTGAGTTTTACTTTTTCCAATCTCAGGCGGACGACCGAGTTCTTGTCCAAGGTTGTCCCTCCTTCAACAAGTACTGAAAATAGAGGTACTTTTTCATTTCTGGGAAAGGTTGAGAGTTCCAGCCCTGGGAAGAGGTTGGGCCTAATACTCCTATGATTTTTCCCTACTGGGGTCGTCCTCAACCTGGGGATATAGCTGCCGAGCATTTGGTGGATGACGAGGTCAGAACTCAGGTTAAGGCTGCCAGAGACTTTGGGGTCAGCTCTTTTAACTCACTGGTCACTCCTCAAAAGCTGAGCTCGTGGCTGCTCAGTCCGATTGGCCCGAGTGAGCATTCTCCCTTTCCCACCGTTTGCTTTTATCTTTTTTTATATATATATATTTTTTGCTTTTATTTTCTGCGGTCTTCTGCCTGTATCTGACTAATCTTTTTTGCTTGTTTTTTAGCAAGAATGTTGAAGAGGCCTGAGAAAACGAATATCGAGAAGGTGAAGGCTCAGCTAGCTGGGGAAGGTGGGCCTTCAACTTTCAAGAGATTGAAGAAGAACCCACATTCGATCGGTAAATCTCGACCGATCGCTTCGGCGGGGGCTACTCCGACCATCCTGCCAGTCACTGTTCCTGCAGTGAAGGCTATTCTAGTCAGTCCTCCGGCTATCCTGGCTCTTGGGGCTTCATCTGACCCCCCCACCAGATGTTGTTGCGGCTTCTCCTGCCACGGCTCCTCCTTCCTTGGGCCCCTCGCTTTTCTCTCGTCAACCTGAGGAGATGTTGACCGACTTCAACTTTGCCCGGGCGAGGATGTCAGATTTCATCGGGGACCTGAGCCCCTACTTTGCATAGATGGAGACGGGCCCTCTAGACAAGGAGCTGATCCTTGACCTCACCTAGGTAAGTCTTTACTTAGTCCCTCTCTCCACATTTTTCTTCTTTATCTTTGTTTTTTTACTGTCTGACACATCTCTCTGGCGATTCTGTTTGTGTAGACCTGTATTTGGGCTGTTCATCTATCGGGTCGTTGCTTCCAGTGCGAGACCTTCATGGCCGGTGAGCTGAAGAAGGCCTCGGCCTTACAGTCGAGAGCCGCGAGTTTGGAGGAGGAGCTGAAAGTGGTGAAGGCCGAGACAAAGAAGGCCTTGGTCCAGGCCATCAAGATAGACGAGGCCAAGGAGAAGGCCGATGGAGAAAGTAACGCCTCCTTGTCCAGGATCCAGGAGTTGGAGGCGACGGTGGCCACGGAGGTACAGAGAGCAGTCGAGAAGGAGATAACCAAGGCTACTGAGGACATAGGGCATGAAAACACTGAGTACTACGCCAGTGATTTCAATGCCATGAAGGCTCAGGCTGCGGCTGCCTTCAAAGAGGTGGACTTCTCCTTCTTCCACTGGGACGATGAAAAGGATCCCGAGGATCCTTCGGCCGAAGAAGGAAAGAATGCTCCGCCTCTCTCGACCTAATTCTCCTTCTTTCTTTTCTTGTAACATTTTTCTTTCCGCACTCCCTGTAAAAACAATTAGTTTTATTTTTTATGGAATGGAAATATTTTGGATGTTTTAGCTTCAGTCTGAATGAATTCCTTCTTTTATCTTGTATCTTGATTATTTCGCCAAGTGTTGGACCCCTCGGTCGGTCGCTTCACTCTTTATGGCATGCTTTACTCCAGTCGGGTATCGAGTGTCCTTTCTTTGTTTTTGACTGACCAGAATCTTGAGCATAAAATTGCCAAGTGTTTGATTCTGTGGTTGGGCTCTTTAATAGCTCTTTTCTTATTCTGACTGACCAGTTTCTTGGGTAAATGAAATTGCCAAATATTTGATCCCTTGGTCGGGCTTTCTTGGTAGCCCTTTTTTCTTGCTCTGGCTGACTAGTACTTTGGGCAAATGAAATTGCCAAGTATTCGGTCCCTTGGTTGGGCATTCTTGGTGGCCCTTTGCTAATTGGTTGTCTTTCTCGTGGGTTTAGTTAGAACCTTAAACAATCTAACTACCTTTCGGTCGATTATAACTGCCTTGATTGGATACCTTTGGTTGGTCCAACTGCTTGTGGGCCAACTGGGTAAAAAGTTGGTTGCCGAATTTTTGAACCTGTGGCCTTGGTTGGATACCTTCAAGTGATCCAACCTCGTTTGGGCTGTCCAGATGAAAACCTGGTTCGTTGAATTTTGAGTCTTCGGGTCTTGGTTGGATACCTTAAATCGATCCAATCACATCTGGGTCGACCAGGTCCTGAAGTGGGACTATTGAACTTTGAGTCTTCAGGCCTCGGTTGGATACCTTAAATCGATCCAACCATATCTGGGCTGACTAGGTCCTAAAGTGACCTGGACTGTTGAACTTTGAATTTTCGGACCTCGGTTGGGTACCTTAAATCGATCCAACCACATTTTGGCCGACTAGGTCCTGAAGCGACCTGAACTGTCAAACTTTGAGTCTTTGGGCCTCGGTTGGATACCTTAAATTGATCCAACTACATTTGGGTCGACCAGGTCCTGAAGTGACCTGGACTGTTGAACTTTGGCGGATATGCAATTTTATAGAATCATGAAGACATATAAAAACGAGGATAATTTTATTACTGTCATTTTACATGCTTTCTTACTGATAGTATTTCCCGAGGTGCTCGAAATTCCATGTATGTGGAAGTATTCTTCTGGTTGCATCTTTTAGTTGGTACACCCCGAACCTCACTCAATCTTCCACTTGGTATGGACCTTTCCAGTTCGGGGCCAACTTGCCCTCTCGGGGATCTTTAGTAGCGAGGGAGACCTTTCGAAAGACCAAGTCCCCTATTCAGAACTTTCTCTTTTTGACATTGTTATCGTAGTACCTCTTCATCATTTGCTGGTAGATCGCTATTCTGAGAGTTGAAGCCTCCCGTACCTCATCTACTCGATCCAAGCTTTCTCGGAGGGCTCGGTCATTCATTTCTTCATCGAAGTTGGCGATTTGGTGGCTTGCTACACCAACCTCCACTGGCAATTTGGTGCCTCTCGTACCTCGTCTACTCGAGCATGAACGGAGTCTCCCCTGTCAGAGTTTGGACTGTGGTCTGATATGCCTAGAGGATGCTTGGGAGCTCCTCGGCCCAGAGGCCTTTTGCTGACTCCAGTTTAGTCTTGATCATTTTTAAGATCGTTGTGTTGGTCACTTCAACCTAACCGTTAGCTTGTGGATGGGCAGAGGAAGAGTACCTATTATGGATTCTGAATGAATCGCAGAACTCTGTAAATCCCTTGCTGTCGAACTGTCGACCGTTGTCGGTGATAATGCTTCTCGGGATGCCGAATCGATATATAATTAACTTTCACACGAAGTCTACTGCCTTCTGTTTGGTAATTTTTGCTAATGGCTCGGCTTCTACCCATTTAGTGAAGTAGTCGATTGCCACTATTAAGAACTTCACCTGACCTCTCCCGATCGGGAAAGTTCCTACTATGTCGATTCCCCATTGGGCGAATGGCCATGGGGTGGTGATTATGGTGAGTTCTTCCGACGGCTGTCTGAGGATGGTTGCGAAACTCTGGTATTTGTCGCACTTCTTGACAAAGTTCTTGGCGTCTTTTTGGTTGGTGGGCTAGTAGTAACCAGCTCTTAGGATTTTTCCTGATAGGACCCGAGCGCCTGAGTGATTACCACATATCCCTTCGTGTACTTCTTTTATTACGTACTCAGATTCTTCTTTTGATATGCACCTTAGGTAGGGTACTGAGAAGCCACGTTTATAAAGAACGTCGTCGATGAGTGTGTACTTGCTCACTCGGTACCTCAGTTTTTTGTCTCTGCTCGGTCGGTAGGTAACTGACCATCTCGAAGGAAGTTGATTATACTCTTTGTCCAGATCACACAGACTTGTGCCAAATTTCCTGCTAGTGGTGTCTCTCTCTAGGCGATGCTCGGCTGGATCATGTACTCTATTAATATTTCTCTGCCGATCTGTCCCTCGGGAGTTTAGGCCAGCCGAGCAAGATCATCAGCTCGCTGGTTGTGATCCATGGGAATTCTCTCAATCGTGAACTTATCGAACTGAGTTGTCAGCTCCTCGGTGATGACTTTGTAAGCCTTCATTCTATTTTTTCGTGCTTCGTACTGTCTTTAGATTTGACTGACCACTAGCTGTGAGTCACTAATGAGCCTGGCCTGTGTTGCCCCTAATGCTAGTGCCAATCTGAGGCCGACTATGATACCCTCATACTCGGCTTCATTGTTGGTCGGTTGGAAACTGAAATGTATCGAATATTTTAATTCATCTTTTTATGGGGAGATGAGGACGAGGCCAGCGCCATTAGCTGATTGGTTCATGGATTCGTCCACGCTTATTGTCCACACTTGGTGGGCGGACTTCGATCCCTCAGTCGGTTACTGAGAGATTGGCCTCTAATGGACTGGGAAGCAGCTCGGCGGCTGGGGTCTCGACCGTGAACTCCGCAATGAAGTCTGTCACTGCTTGCCCTTTGATGGTTGATCGTAGTCGGTACTGAATGTCGAATTCGCCTAACTCTATTGACCACTGTGCCAGGCAACCAGAGGTTTCTGGTCTTTGCAATATATGTCGTAACAGTTGGTCGGTCATCACAACTATGGTGTGAGCCTGGAAGTAGGGACGTAGTTGCCAAGTCGAGATGACCAAGGTGAATGTCAGCTGCTCCACCCGAGGATATCTGGATTCTGCTCCCTAAAATGCTCGGTTAGTATAGTAGATGGGTCTCTGAGTCCCTTCATCTTCTCAGACGAGGGCCGAGATTACTGCTGTTTGAGAGACAGCCAAGTACAGTAAAAGCTCCTCTCTAGGGATTGCTCGAGAGAGTAATGGGAGAGAGGCAAAGTACAGCTTGAGGTCGGTGAATGCTTGCTCACAAGCTTTGGTCCAGTCGAACGCCTTCTTCAAAACAGCAAAGAAGGGCGTACATCAGTCGGTCGCCTTGGATATGAACCTGGTTAAGGCTGCCAACTGACCTTTGAGTTTTTGTACTTCCTTGGTCGTCTTTGGAGACTGCATCTCTAAGTCGGCTTTAATTTTCTCGGGGTTGACCTCAATTCTCCGTTTGCTGACCATGAATCTGAGGAACTTGCCTCATGAGACCCCGAATGCACATTTAGCTGGATTTAACTTCATGTTGAAGTTATGCAGTGCTTGGAAAGTTTCTTCCAGGTCCGTGATGTGATCAGCGGTTTCTCTGCTTTTTGTCATCATGTCGCCAACATAGACTTCCACATTTCTTTCGATTTGCTTTTTGAAGATAAGGTTGACAAGTCGCTGGTAAGTCGCCCTGGCATTCTTGAGATCGAATGACATAACTCTATAGCAGTAAATCCCTCGATCTGGTTATAACCTGAGAAGGCATCCATGAAGCTGGGGAGTTCATGACCGCTGGTGGAGTCCACTAGTTGGTCAATCCGAAGAAGATGATAACTATCATTCGGGCAAGCTTTGTTCAGATCGGTGAAGTCAATGCACATCCTCCATTTGCCATTTGATTTCTTCACAAGAACTACGTTGGCTAGCCAATCGGGATACTATACCTCCCGAATAAATTATGGGCTCAGTAGTTGCTCGACCTCGTCGGTTATGGCCTCATTCTTCTCATTGGCAAAAATCTATTGCTTCTTCTTGACCGATTTGTGGAGTCGATCGATGCATAGATGATGTGTGATTACCTCGGGGCTGATCCCGATCATATCTTTGTGTGACCAGGTAAAGATGGACTGATGTCTTTTTAAGAAACTGATCAGCTCAGCTTTCATACCAGAAGGGAGGGCTGATTCGATCTGGACTTCCCTTTCTGGTATGCTCTCATCTAGGCTGACTTTGACGAGATTTTTCACTTGCTCTCCTCTTCAGACAAGCTCCTCGTCTTGGACCTCGGCCGTGTCGAGGATCAGGGTCTCTTTCAACTTAGATCCTTAGAGGGAGGTGTTGTAACACTCTCGGGCTGTGGTTTGGTCGGCTCTAAGCTCCGTCACTCCTTGCTCGGTCGGATATTTAATCATTAGGTGGTAGGTCGAAGTCACTGCCTTAAACTGATTGAGGGTTGGTCGCCCCATGATGGCATTGTAGGCTGACTGGCAACCCACAACTAAGAAGTTGACCATCTGAGTGGCCTGCTTGGGGTTAGAGACGATCGTAAGAGGCAATTCAATCGACCCCAACGGCTGTATATTTTCTCCCGTTAACCCTGCTAAGGGCGATCTAACTGGGTGTAGTTTCTCTCGACTGATATTGAGCTGATCAAAGGCGTTTATGAACAATATGTCGGCTGAGCTGCCATTGTCCACTATGATCCTGCGCACCTTGTAGTTAGCCAGAGCCATGGTGAAGACCAGGGGGTTGTCATGTGACTCTGGACTCCTCGAGCATCGACTCAAAGAATGTGATAATCTCCTCGGTTTTTGCAGTTTTGCCTGGTCAGTCAGTCATGCAGATGTCACTGGGACCCTCGGTCCTGAGGCGTCTGGTGTGAGCTTTTTTGGAAGAGTCATTCTCCCCTCCTCCGACGAACCCTCCGAAGATCACTCGGACCTCTCCCACAAGGTTTTTATCTTGGTCCCTCGGGGGTGGTGGTGGCCTATCTTGTTGGCCTCGAGGATTTTCCCAGTTCTGGCGACTGACCAGGAATTTGTTGAGCCTTCCTCTCTAGATTAATGCCACAATCTGTTCTTTTAAGTTGAAGCAGTTTTCAGTGTTGTGGCCGTGATTTTTGTGAAAACAGCAATACTTGTCAAGATTGCGGTGGTTCGGTTGAGACATGAGCTTCTTAGGCCACTGTAGCTCGAGGTCATCCCCAATCTGTAAGAGGACTTGCTCGACAGAAGTATTTAGGAACGTATACTTCTCGAAGCGACTGGTTGGTACTCTGGGCCATTTGGAATCGGTCTGACCGTGCTGTGACCGATCAGAGTCTCGGGACTATTTTGGTCGATCGATCTCGTCTCGTTTCCTCAGGTCGGTCTTCTCTGTATTTTTGCCTTTCTTTGTTGGTTCCGGGGGCCGATCCTCTCGGGCGTTCATAGCATCCTCGACATTCATGTGCTTCTGAGCCTTTACAATGAGCTCGGCCATGCTGGTTGGTGGTGCTTTTGTCAGCGAGAAGAGAAATTTTGTTGGCTGGAGATCACCCATAAACGTTGTCAAGGCTACATTATCGTCGATGTCATCCATCTTTAGAGCCTCGACATTAAACCAAGTGGCGTAGTGGCAGAGGGTCTTAGTTTTCCCTTGTTTAACATTTAGGAGGTACGTGGCAGGCCTTAAATGTCGTTAGCCACCGATGAAGTGTCCAACGAATAATTTGCTCAACTGGGTGAATGAGGAGATGGACCAACTTTTTAGCTTGATGAATCATACGCGAGCTGACCCCTTCAGTGTGGTCGGGAAGGCCTAGCACATGATCTCGTTCGGGATTGCATGCAGGTGCATATAGGCTTTGTATGCTTCTAGGTGATCCAGAGGGTCTTTTAGCCCATTGAATACTTCCATTTGCGGCATCCTAAACTTAGATGGCAGAGGCTCAACCATGATGACCGAGGAGAATGGTAAGTCCGTTCTTTGGACGAGCTCGTTGACTACCACTGCGGTCGTTCCCTTCATGGCCACCATCATATTATTGAGTTGGTCTTTCACTTCCCTCAGCTCGACCTCCATAGCGGTGGAGGTTTCAGTCTTCTCGGACTGGATGCCCCCGGCCTGCTTGAGAGCTTGATTTCTGCCCTGAGGTTGAGCCCTGCTCTCAGCCATATCCCTATTCTCGCTCGGCTCCTCCTCATATCCTCGCCCTCGATCATTGGTCTGCTGGACTGCTGGTTTCCTTCCCTCAGGATGAGGAATTCGAGGGGAAAAGGTAGGAATGGGCAGGAGCCGAGCTTGCTCATCAAGCCTTTGGTTTATGGCCTAGTTTTGGTGAACCAGGCATTGGATCAGTTGAGTCAGATCCTTTAACTTTTGCTCGACATTAGGTGGCGAGTCCCCTTGAGGGTTTCCCGAATGATAATTTTCTTCAGAGGCCATTGATCGTGTGGCAACCATTCAGAATTCAAAGCACCAGAGAGAGAAACAATGATCAGTCATTCCCATAGACGGCGCCAGATGTTGGTGTCTGAATTTGGATGATCCTCCGGGATCGGTGTGCCTCCAAAATGACTCTTGAATGTTCCCTGTTTGTCGATTGAGTTCCCGCAAGATGTCAAAAAATAGACACCGATGGAGTGCCGACCTATTGTTCTCTGATGCTGAAGTCAGCAGATAAGCAGTCGATATAATAATTGTAGAATGTAGGAATAATATGTAGATGTCAAGAATGGCGTACCTGTAATCCTCCATGAGGGTGTTTATTTATAGTGGCGTAGAGATGTCGAATTCTGGAAAGAATCTCCTATTTTCCAGGATTGTGCATGATCCTAGGGATGTGATAGAGGCAAAATATGAAATATGCCTGATTTGGGCAGGAATCTTGGAATTTGTGTTGACCTGATTGCTGATCTTTCGTGGGGACAGCTATTCAGAGTGATTCTCGAAAATATTGGTGGCGTCGATCTCGGAGCAGACTATTATGAGTGCTCGGTTCGCTTGATATGACCGATCGGGCACGTATGTCTGACTAATCGGGCACTTGTAATTTGCTTGACTGAGCTCGGGTGTTGTTTGGCCAAGCCCGGGGTTTGATCGCCTGAACTCGGAGCTAGTCCGAGTATGAGATAGGGTCGGCCTAGTCGGCTATCATTCCTC
>JAUTBS010400637.1:0-17372 GCA_032361285.1 Aequorea victoria | reverse complement strand
TGCAAAGCCACTGTTAATTCAATTATTTAACCCTTTTCTGTTCACATCCAGACTTCGGTCTCTTCATAAAAAATGAAGATAACAACTTTTTTTAGTCCTCTGTAAATTGTCAGAATTTTTCATGGACGTTTGATAATTTTAAAGCATTTTAGAACCTCCGGACGGAATCTGGAATTTGTTCTCTGTTCTGTTATGTTGGTTACTTTGTACTCCATGATTCCTAGGCCTTGTTTATTTCTTTTTTAAGAATCAACCATGAGTTTAATTGTTTATTTATGGATGAAATACTTAGTTTATGACTTCATCTTGGTCATGAAATCTCTCATGCATGGACCGAGTCTTGGGTTGGGGTGTAACCTTGTGTCTAGCACGGTTAGGTTTAATTTCGGTAGAACTTCGTGTTGTTGTTGTCAAGCTCACGTGGAGGTGACTTGAGTTGTGACTGTGTGATTAAGAGGGTGGTTCCCTTCCATGATATGACAAGTGGTTGTGTATCGTGTTTAGTGGTGCACCGTGTTGAACTAAGATTTTAGCGTAGCGGTCAGGGACTCAGATGGACTGAGGTAACGGGGTGATTCACCTGGCTGGACCCCGCCGCCCTTGGGGCATTCATGAGATAATTGAGTATGTCACTCGGCTACGGTTCATGGTGTGACAAGGTGGGTCTTCCAGATCTGTCCTACCTAGGGCTTTCGTTGAACCAATGGATACGTAATCCATTGTGAATCACGGGGCTGCTATGGGGGATTGTATCCGACTATCTGGCGGTATATTTTCTCGAGTTCAAGTTCATGTGTTATGGGATTTGGTGGTATGTTTGGTCAGATCCTTTAGGCGTAAAGGAGTCCTGGTCGTGTATCAGAACTTACATCATTTTCACATATCATTTTCTGTTATATATGTGTATGTATTTAAATGTAGAAATATTTGGTTCGAAAGTTTCTTTCTGGGCTTTGCAGCTCGTGGCATTTTATGCCAGGTGTTGAGGAAGGATTTGTACTAGCTGAGTAAGAAGAAGAGAGCGTTGAGCCATGGCTAAGCTCGGAGTGCAATTTCTATTAAATTTAGTTTATTTTTGTTGACATGTAATACTTAATACAGGGAAAATAATGTGAATTGCAGGAACAAGTACTATGATTATATGTTAAATATTAATCAAGTGTGGGATGATTGCCTTAGCATAACCCTAATTAATATTATTATGTCTCTTAACGACCCAAAGATTTTGGGGCGTTACAATATAATTTTGTTTCCTAACTAATTTAGCAATTTGAAATTGATGATACCTTTAATTTATTTGGATTCATGAATAAGCTAAGTTAATGGTTTTTTTAATTTGAGCTAGAGTTTACTTTTTACAAAGGTTCAAATTGATGGTTTTTTTACATTCATAGTTGGGATTGAAATTTTTCAGTGTGAATCTTTTGCAGCTTGGTGGGTATGCAACCATTTGTTATCAATTTGGACCAATTGTGTGTATTTTTTTCTATTTTTTTTATCTTCTCTCACAAAGATGCTTTGTTTCTGACCATTCTCGACAATTTAATGTCTTTTCCTCATTCAAATGCATTTATTTATGTAAAACAAGCATGAAAATGGTTGGGCAATAAAGTGTAAGGAAAGAAAAAGAAAAGATGAATGAGATTTATTATGTGCTGTTAATGTTTCATGCTTTATTTTTGGTGATTTTCTTACATTTCTTAGCCCTTAAAACAAGGTGTTTGAGAAAATTATCGAAACACCATGTGTAAGATAGCGTTTAGATTGTATTTAGATAGGAAAAAGACCGTGGATGAAGATTTTTTTTTTTTTTTTTGTAAAATACAAAATATGCTTTTGTGCAGAGATTTGTTTTAAAATTTGTTTCTTTCCTGTTAATGGTTTTCATTTTCTTTGGAACTCTGGAAAAAAAGTGTCGAGAGTTGATTTTCTTTCTTTTTTCTTTATTTTAAACTCGCTTTAAAGATAGTTGATTTTTCATATACGAACAAGCCAAAAGTAAGAGAAAAAGGTTTACATGTTGATTACTATGAGCATTGACTTCAGATGTGCTCCTGTCTCATTCATTGATTCTGTTTTTATATGTTTTATGTTTTTTTTGGCATTTGTAGTTTTTTTTTTAGTGATGTAATTCTGTTTGAAGTCCCTTCATTAATGAAATTTGGCAAAGCATGATTTTTTGCTTTCTCCATTTTCTTTTCATTGAACTGCTCTTGAAACAATTTAAAAGTATAGAACATGAGATACTTTTCCCATTGCCGCGTGAAGCAAATGTTTATGTTTTTCTCTCTATGCTTTTTTCTGCTCTGTTCAAAAGCTAGCTTTGATGTACATTGGTAACAGCCACGTTTAACTTTTTTTTTTCACAGCCTGTTTATTTTTTCTTTGTATGCCTTCTTTATTTTTTCACAGCCAGTTGAGGTTTATTATTCTTTCTGCTAACAGACTTCGTTGAGTTATGCCTTTTCCAATTTTTAACAAAAAGAACAGTAATGGCTCCTACACACACAAATACACATAGGAGCAGAATTTTGTATAAATATTCCATGGAGAATAATGTGTAATGGTCATATAATGGATTTCTTATGTATATGGATTTCTTATGTATGTAGTTGTTTTCAATTTTGTTGATTCTTAGGTATGTGGCTGGATTTCTTTTATACTTGAAGCATCTTTCCTTAGTTGTTTGGGTTTGAAGAGAAAATATAATGGATTCAGTTTCGTTAATTCTTAGTTGTTGTTTCTTTCCAGGTGATTTAGTGACGGTTGAACCGTCTGGATGTCCGAAAAACAGAGAAAATTTTGTCGAAATTTTTAAGAAAATCTATACTTAGATTTTTTTTTTCTAAAAACTAATTTGATGGTGATCAAATTAGTTTATTTGGATATCTTTCTTATTATTTGGATATTTATATTTTCCGATATAGGCCATAAGGCCAAAGTTTGAGTTTACATTACTGTATTTAAGTTTATCTGTTGATTGATGGAGGTTAACTGCGTGCATGTGGAGTAAGGATGGATTGTGTGTTGATTGAGATCCAGGCGGAGCCTGTGCATATAGTTGTTGTTTCTTTCCAGGTGATTTAGTGACGGTTGAACCGTCTGGATGTCCGAAAAATAGAGGAAATTTTTTCCGATATTTTTAAGAAAATCTATACTTTGATTTTTTTTTTCTAAAAATTATCTTATAATGTAAAAATGGTTGTTCTATTTTAAGATGAGATTTTATGAGATTTAGATGTCTCTTTCTCTTTGTGGTTTGTCTTTGTGTTTGAACTCCTTGGTGCTTGGGTTGAGGCTCAATGATTTATGCTGTGAAGAACAAAACTTAAAACCTAAAGAATAAATAGAAACCTAAAGAATAGAAACCTAAAGAATAAAATTTAAGAAATGAGGATCACAATGTGTGCAAGGCCAAACGGTAGAATTTAAAAACCAATGAACTTAGGCTTAGTTCACAATGACTAAACCAAAACAAAAAGGGATGTAGTAAAACTCAAAGCTTATCAAAGATAAACAAAGGAGACCCAAACCCTATAGATTCTAAATCTACAAATAAGGCCCAAAAATTAGAACTAGCCTAATCCAAATTCTTCAACTCAAAACAAAAAGGTTAGGCCCATGAAAACTATTTTGGTCCAAAACCCTAAGATTAAATTTAAAACCAAATTACAACAACACAACATAAGTTATTAATATAATTAAGCTTGAAAACAATAATCTAATAAATAAAAGCCTTCAGCCTAGTTTGGGACAAATTAATTTTAAAAATTAATAATATTTTGTTTTTCATAGAATTAATTATGTGAGCTTAGATATAGGTCAAAAATGATAAACACGACCCAAATAAAACAACCAATCCCAATTTAAAATATTCTAGACCAACTAATTGAATTATACCCCAAATAATTTAGTTTTGACCAAAATAGTTAAACTTGGGCCCAAAGGACTAAAAACTATTAATTCTTTTAAAAAATAAAATATATATATATATATATATATATGTGTGTGTGTGTGTGTGTGTGTGTGTGTTGGGCAGTAAAAACGGTGCCCACAAACAAAAACTTTGTTGATCCAAACAAGAATAATTGAAATACGAAATGAATTAACCAACAATATCAATCAAGAATCAATCAACGCACTAAGAACAATATAGAACACAGAATATACATGGTTCGGCTAACCGCCTACCTCCACGGGTTAGAAGTAGATCAATTCAATAATGAACAATTAAAGTATTACAACTCGCCCTCACCACTCTCTGATCTCACAACATTTTCACTCTAAAAATCAATTTAGAAACTCTGAATTTCATTCTTCATATTCAACCCTAACTGACCATAGGGTCCTGTTTATATAGGGGCTCAACTCTAAGCTTAAAACACTAATTTTGCGTCACTCGCCCATGACGCCGTCTGGACGAAGGTCACTGCCGTCCAGACTAAGGTATCCGAGGAGCTCTTCTAGTAGTGGACGTCTCAACACTGAATCTCACATCCGAACATTAACGAACATAGCACAGAAGCTCATCTCTACTTTTGAGCATCCAGACGACGGTGAGCTCCGTCCGAATGGTCTACTCTAAACTCTAATTTTTTTGGGTCACACCCCAATAATCTCCACCTTGGAACAAAATTTGTCGTTCTTGTGAAAACTTGCTGACGTTCCCCAATACTGCACTTCTTTACTGGGTAGACATGCTTCACCTTTTCCTACTTCTCTTACTCAGCTGCTAACCTTTTTATCCTGTCTGGACTACTTACAACTTTTTTATCTAGAGTGGGATCTTCACTAACTGTGATTAGAGTGAAACCGACTCTGTCTTTAAAGCCTTGCCTAACTTGTAGTTTGTAGGTCTTTTTCTCTCTACCATTTACAACTGTATTAGACCTCTGTTCTTTCAGCCACTTCTGTCGCTACCCTGAACTCGTCTCACAATCACCTGACTGTGTTGGTACTGTAGGTGTAGCTCCAATTACCACTCTGCTCCCTCTGAGTCTATAGAGATGCCCAACTTTTTTCCCTTTCATGATCACTATACAACCCTTGTTGATCTTCATTGCTCTACCTTTGCCTATGTACACATAGCCCAAAGCATCCAAGGCGCCTAAAGAGATCAAACTTCTCTTTAGCCCTTGAACGTGTCTAACATTTCCTAAAATCATGACAATCTTATGAAACATCCTTATTATGATCGTACTAATTTCAATGGCTTTGCATGTTGCATTGTTCCCCATTAGAACTGTACCGCTATCACAAGATCTATAAGTCTCAAACCAATCTTTGTTAGGACACATATGATAAGAGCATCCAGAATCTAGAATCCATGCATCTAATAGAAAATTAATATTTAAAAAAATTGAAAGTACTAAAAGTGCATCTGTGCCTACCTCACTGTATAATGAATCTTTTGTATATCTGACAGAGTCTAACACTACTTTTTTCCCCTTTCTCTTTTCTTCCATGTGCTTCTTCAATTCCTGGCACTGACTCTTGCAGTGACCAGTTTTGTGGCAACAGAAGTATTCCACATTCCTTTTCTTAGTCAACTGACTATCGTTATAATACCTTTTTCTCAATCTATTGCTGCTCCTGCCTTGATTTAGTTCTGACTTTTTCACAACCATGCCTTCTGCACGCGGCTCATCCTCTCTCTTTATCTTTTCATATGACAGGAGAGCACTCATCACTTCTTCAAGTTTTATTGTCTCATTCCCGTACATCAGGATAGTCACAAGATGATCATAAAGAGACGGTAGTGATGCTAAGAGTAAGATCACCTTATCCTCATCCTCAACTCTCACATCAAACCCTGGTAGATGAGTAATAAACATATTAAACATATTTAAATGTTCTAACAGAATTGTACTTTCTCTCATTTGTAGTCCATATAATTTCTTTTTCACGTACAACTTGTTAGCCAGATTTTTTTTCATATAAAGGCCCTCTAGCTTCTACCAGATCGCCATTGCCAACTCCGCATTCAGAATATTGTGAATATCATCGTTGCTTGGATTTAGAAAAATGGCACTATCGGCTCTTGTATCTAGATCCTCTCAATCATCTTCGTTCATCGATACATACTTCTTAGCCTTCCCGAGTAATGCTTTGGAAACCCCATACTGGATCAACAGATCTTTCATCCGTCATTGCCACAACGAGAAGTTGTTCTTACCGTTGAACTTCTCGACTGCATATCTGGTGGTCATCTTCTCAATCGCCAACAAGTGATCAACTACTACAAACCCTTAGCTCTGATACTAATTGTTGGGCAGTGGAAATGGTGCCCACAAACAAGAACTTTGTTGATCCAAACAAGAAAGATTGAAATGCATAATGAACTAACCAACAATATTAATCAAGAATCAATCAACGCAATAAGAACAATATAGAACACAAAAAATTTATGTAATTCGGCTAACCGCCTATCTCCACGGGCTAGAAGCAAATCAATCCAATAATGAATAATTAAAGGATTACAACTCTCCCTCACCACTTTCTGATCTCATAAGTTTTTTTCTCTGAAAAATAACTTTAGAGACTCTGAATTTTGTTCTCCATATTCAACCCTAACTAACCATAGGGTCCTGTTTATATAGGGGGTTCAAATCTAAGCTTAAAACTCTAATGTTGCGTGTCTTCCCCGCAGCGCCGTTCTAACGGAGGTCACTGTTGTCCGTACGGAGGTATCCGAGGAACTCTTCTGGTAGTGGACGTTCGGACACCAAATATCACATCTGGATGTTGGCGAACAGAGCACAAAAGCTCATCTCTGCTTTCGAGCATCCAGACGGTGGTCTCCTCTGAACCCAATTTTTTTGGGCCACACCGCAACAACATACATATCTATATGGCTGGCCTCTAGGAGAGGGGAATGATGGGATATTTTTTCTCCCATTTTAAGAAGAAAAAAAAAGAAAAAAAATAGGAGAAAAATCCAAGAATCTTCAAGAATTAAACATAATGATTGTATGCTAAGGCTTTGTCCCCAGTTAAACCCAAACATTGTCTTAAGGCTTGGGAATTAAATTTATAAAAATCCATACAAGGACTTATATTACTTAGCCCCCAAGATTTGGTTAATTTTTAACCAAACTAAGTCCTAAACACTCATTCCTTTAGAAGTAAATCCTAACTAAATGAAGGGCAAATTGGTTTTTAAACCCCTAACCCTTTGCTTATAAATATAGAATTTTTCTCTCACAAATGACATTATTGCAAATCTCTCTCTCTCTCTCTCTCTCCCTCAAGTCTTCAGCAAAGTGGAAAGGGGAGGAAAGAGAGAAGAGGAAAAAAAAGAAGACAGAAGAAAGAAGAAGAGAATGAAGAAAGAAGAAGAAGAGGAAGAATGGAAAAAGAAGGAGGAAAGGAGAACAAAAGTTTAAGTCCATATCTTCTAGACCAAGAACTTTCATGTAAGAGACCCTTCTAAACCCTCCTCTTCTTCCCTACTACTAATCATCTTCTATCTCTCACCCTTCTTCAATCTAAATAAGTTTAGTTAAGTTACGAATCAAGTTCATGGACCTAAGCTAGAAACTTATAACTTTTGTTCTAAGCAAACATTGTTGTGATTTGATTCTTGAATTTTATGATGCTTGGGTTGATTAATATTGTATGTGAGATATCCATATGTGATTATGTGCAAGAATGGTTGGAGTCTCATAGGTAAGAATGGAAGTAAGTCTTGAACTTGAACCAAAATTCTACACCCTTGGAATTTTCACCACTTTTCTCAACAGGATTTGAAATTAAATTGAAAGAGAATTCTGAATATGTTTGGATACCATGTTATTATGAATGTTTTTAAGTTTGTATGAACTTTGTTAGAAAAATAACAAAGAGTTTTCATATCCCAAACACCTCTTTAAAGTTTTAGGCTAGTTTGTGCAAAAATACAGCCCACTTCGATAAATTTTAGTAAATTTCAGAAAAGTCTCCTTGAGATGATCCTTATATGGGAAGAAATTTCTATGAGTCTAGTTTCACCCAGAATTTATTTCACTCAATTTGGTTGGACGGATTTTGAGAAATTCAAGTTTTATCAAACGGTGTCAAATCTGGACATATTCTGTTCAAGCTCTGTTTTACCCAACCTCTGGTCAATTTCAATTTTTGATTCCTTCATGAAAATGTTAGATAACACTAAATTTAGGTATTTGTCGATTTTCATGAAGTTTCAGTAACTTTTGATATTTTTAAACAATGTTTTACTGACTGTGGCATATTTTGAAATTGCTGAAAGTTAGTGAAGTTTGAAGTTTAAATGTAAACTTTGAGTATAAGCCTTGTTTACTTGATTCTCTTGTGCACTTATGCATTGATTTTATTTGAATGTCATGAATAGGTGAAGAATACATGTTATTCATGAAGCATGTGTCCATGCATGGCCTATGTTGTGGGTTTGGAATATCACATTGCGTCTAGCATGGCTAGTGGTATATGAAGTTGAGGATCTTTAAATCTTGGACAAGTTCCCATTTGTTGTTGACATGGGTAAGTTCTCATCAATGTTGATTCTTTGGGCAGTTATCCATTGAGTAAGCTAGTAGTGCATTTTTTCTAACTTGGGATTTGAAGCCGCAAAGGCATCAGAACTCTTTAGGTGGGTTATTCAGAGGCATGGGTCGATAATGAACGGATGTCCAAACCCTGGCCTGGATGACCCCATGCCCTTAAGCCTTGTATAAACTAGTGGGGTATCTAACTTGGCTATAAGTCATAATATACCTAATAATGGTCTGAAGATGGATTCTAACTATGCCTTGTATGAACCGGTGGGTTGTATGACTCGGTTATGAGTCATAAAGTACTAAAGGGGTCAGATCATGATGATTTTGGTGTTTACTTCTTGAAATTCATGGGTAATAGGGATTTATTTCGGCAAAAAGGGATCCTGGTTGGCTTGGCTTGTCACTGGAGTTGGTCTCATGCATATGCATCTTCATACATTGCAATTATACTCTTGCCATGATTTCATGTTTAACTGCTTATATGTACGTGTACTACCGGTGTTAGAAATGTTGGGTTTCTTGGGTCTCTTTCTGAGCATTCTAGACTCAAAGTGTTTTATGTCAGGTAATAAAGAGGAAGTCATTGGAGAGGATTTCATTGAGATTATGTGGCGCTGTGGTTGATGTAGAATAGCTGAGAAGAACATTTTTTTGTTGATGCAATTTTTGTTTGGTATGTAATTATGAATGATGAAAGAACTTTGAATGTTTTGGGAATATTTTGGGAATGCAAAATGTAATCTTTAAGCTTATGTATGGTAATATCGATAATCTTTGATGTCAGTATAACCCTATGTACTATATTTGTGTCAATTGATGTTTTAGATTTTTGGGGCGTCACATAGCTCATTGCTATCACAAACTCATTTTTCAAAAGGATAGCGACCATAAGCCCTGAACATAGGAACCACAAGGTTCATCTGATGACAATACTCTTTGTTTTGCTTTTATGTATATTTGCACATTTTGGCTAAGAACCTCTTCTAAAATCAATTCTAGAAAAGGTTATAAGCTGTTGCTGGAAATCCAAACTTGAAAATGTTTTCTAAAATCAATTTTGGGGTGTTTTCATTTTTAGAAAGTTTTTACTTTTAGGAAGTGTTCATTTGTAAGAGTTTCTTAATTTGTCTCAAGCATGCAAATTTTATGTGTTGATTGCTTTCTTGTATTATTAATCTTGTTTTTTCCCACATCCCTTTCCCACATCTCCTTCTTCGTTTACTTTTGAAAAATTCATAACAATAACTTTTTAGTGACAAGTAGAGGTTAACGTTACGGTTGGGCGAGAATGAGTACCAAACACGTTTCTCATCTCATGCTCTAGCTCTTGGACCATGTTTTATGGTACATAAGGACTAGTGACCTTGAATGAATATTTTTTTGGTTTTTCTAAAAAATTAAATGGCAACTCTAATTGTGCAATCCTTAGTTTTACGTTCGTGTAAACTAACAACCTTTGGGTGCGTACCTCCGTAGGGCCGAAGGTCGCATTGGACTCTGTCCGATTCAAGGGCCCTTACAATAGCAAATTTCGTTGCTTATTAGGGTTCTTAAGTTCGGAACAGTATTAACGAAGTTCATTAGGGTTTTGATAATTACTTGTGAGAACCATATTGATGTGGTAGCCAGTCGAATTCGGGGAATGTGATGCGCCCTTAAAGGGGCAGCACACTGCTGTGCCTCCAAAACGATGTCGTTTTGGAGAAATTTAACACAAAACGACGTCATTTTGAGATTAGTGTACAAACGTCCAAAATAACGTCGTGTTTGACGTTATTTTTATTTTGTTGGGTGTACCCAAAACGACGTCGATTTTTGCGCAATTTATACAAAACGACGTCATTTTGTCGCACCCCAAACTCTAGCTAGTCCGGTTGAATCCTACGAAGGTATATTGTCAAGTCATTGTTGCCTCTCTTTTTGTTGGGAAAGTTTTGCGATATAGTCGTAATAGAATGTAAAATATGGATTCATATGAAAACATCACGCGAACATGTGCGCAAACTATGGAAAAGGTGTTTGTTTCTTTGTTTGATTCTTCTTTAGCACGATTAGTGGTGGTCCCGTTACAAGTAAAAACAGACCATGTTGGCCTAGTAATAGGGGCATATTAGTTAACGTAAAACATATTGGGACCTCGATTTGTAAAATAAAGTGGGATGGAACTGATATTTATACAAATCTTATACATGACTTCCTGACAAAAAAAAACCTAAAAAAACTCTGAAAGAATGAAAGAAAGGAAAAAATTATCTTCTTTAACCAAAGTAAAATATACAAAACTACCCATCCATTGTTGTCTAAACTGAAATGACGTGATCTCTGCAGCCTGATTGTGTCTGTGGGCCAATTGCAAGCCAACACTTTGGTTGGCTGGTGTAAAAGAATTTACGATTTTTTTTTAAATCAATTTTGGTCTTATACTGAAAAATAGTATACATTATTTTTATCAAACTAAACAATAAGAAATAGGTAAGATATTTTATAAGAAAATATCTTTTGTTGAAAAAAAAATAATTGCACCTTAATGAAAAATAGACAAAAATATACTTATTGTGGCTACTGTTGTTGCGGCCGCCTCTCCTCTCTCTCATCTTTCTCTGGTCATTTCCCCTTCCCTCTTCTACCATAGGTCATGGCAGCCTTGGTAGGTTCTTTTGTCGTTCATACCGGAGGTGTGCTGGTAGTTGTGGAAGGAAAAGTGAAACAAGGTTTAGAATGGTGTACCCAAGAAAGTATCAATTTTTTTATTGGTACGATACTTACCGGAATCTGGGAATACTGAATGCCATTTTAGATTTATCGCTACGAAATATTATATATACTTTTGAAAAAAATTATTGTCCAACAATAAATAAGTTGGTATAGCTTAAACATTTTTCTAACAGAATATTTAAATTAATTAATGTAAATTAATTTTAAGTTTTATAATTTTTAACGAGATCACTAACTAGAAAGCTAGATAAATTTAATATTTAATTTTCTATAATAAATTAATATTGACTAATTTTTAGTAATCTCCCTCTATACTATATTTGAAGCTTGAATTAGAGTAGGAAAAAAAATAAGAGAAAAAGTAAAAAAATAAAAAATTTTAAAAATTAAGTATGGGTTGGTACGTACTTAATATTTTTTGATGCTGAACGGTGTAGTCTAGTACGTCTTGTACTGACCGATATTTTGAATAGTAAAAAACTAATTAGTGTAGACACGCCAATTTTGATTAAACTGCGCTTAGGTCGGTTCCGCTAGCTTCCGATGATGAATGCATACATAAGCCACGTCAAAGGAGGTTCCGTGCAGGTTGGAGAGTCCGAGGAATACCCCAATGCACTCCAAGACAGCACGAAACACCTTAAAACATCCAAAATACCAAAAATACCCCTTGGTGCAACTCAACCTAGCGCTACGCCACCTCTAAGTGGCGCACGCCACTTCCCTCCAAACGACCATGCGCCATTTTAAACCTTGAGCCACATTTGCCCCTGGCGCCACGCCACAACGTTTCCCATACCACTAGCCCCACCATGTCAGAGCCCTAAGCCACATCGGCCCTTGGCGCTGCACCACCTCTAAGTAGAATACGCCACTTCCAACTTGGCGCACGCCACCTTGAGAGGAAGTTTCGGCTCCAAGACAGCTCCTCGCCCATTTTCTATAAATAGGAGGTTTTACCTGTAAAATTCGGTAAAAATTTAAAAAAAAATTATTTAAAAATAAACTAACTTAATTATTAAACTAAATTTATAATGTTGTAATAATATTAAAATGCTAAAATTAAAAATATAAATTCTTAAGGGATGATGAAGTAATTAATTGAAAGGAGGAAGGAAGAGGACAAACTAAGAATAGGCCAAAACAAGGAAAATGACAAAATAGGAAAAAGAAATGAAAAGTTTGTGCAAAGGAGAAGTGGTATGTGCAAGTGGAGGTTGCATGTGGAGGGATTCTAGGAGGACTTTCAGGACGGAATCCTGGGAGTTGTCCCTTGCCTCTGCAAAATTGATTTTAAAAGGGAACCGCCCCTCACCCTCTTCTCCATCCTCACGTTAACTCTCTCTTCCTCAACTTTTCTTCTCATTTTCTTTACAACCACTTTTCTGTCACTCACACTCTCTCTCACTCAATTGATTACCCTCTGTTCTTCAACACTATCACGGTTCAGCCACCATCACCACTGCCACCGCCACCAGGCGTTGTCTTGATCATTGGGATCATCGGCACCACCATCATCATCACATTCGTCGACTTCACCATTCGGTGATTTTTGGTAAGAGCACACTCCTATTTTAATTATGAACTTACTGTAGTTATATATATATATATATATGTATATATCATCATATTGTAAATCATAGTTTAAAGGTTTAACTCACCAATCAAGTAATTGAATACGTAAATACCATGCTCACATCATTGAAATCAAAGACCAGAAGCATATAATGTAAATATATATATGTATAGCAGCACATGGAAATATATACATCTAACAGTTAGTATACATATATATATAGACGAATTCATATATGTTTGGATCATGAAATTATTCACTCTAAGATGTCTAGATACCTTTGAAATGAAGTAAAACATGATAAAATACCTTAAATAATGATTAATGGAAGAAAGAACGAATTAAAACCATAAAAAATGAGCTTACAGCAGCCATCCATGGCTGCCCCGACCATGGGTCGACCTCCCTTGATGATTGGGTCGACTCACATGCCTTAAAAAGAAATTTATGGGAAACTGCCATGTTTTTGCCCTGAGATGGGTCGACTCACACCTTGCCTAAAACCATTTATGTGACAGCTTATGTGTTTCGATTTCAAACGGGCATAACTCAATCAGCCGAAGTCCAAATAGGGTCATTCTTGTGTCTAAATTGAATCCCCGAATGTCTTCTTTCTAAGTGGTTTTAACTTCATTAAAAAATTCCCATCATAGAAAATAGTTATGGCAAAAATAGTGAGCTGCTGTTAGGTTTTACCCTGTGTTGTATCGACTCGTGCCCCTTCTGTGTCGACTTAGAGCCTTTACAAAACATCTCTGTGTCGACTCATGACCCCTTTGTGTCGACTCGTGGCCCCTCTGTGTCAACTCAAAGCCCTTAAAAAGTCTATGTGTCAACCCAAACCCTCTTGGTATCAACTCAAGGCCCTTGAAATACTCTTTGTGTCGACCCAAACTCTCCTTGGGTCGACTCACTGTCGGCAAAAATAGAAAAATAGATTAAATTAAATTAAAAATCTTTAGGCTTCGTTTGGACACTTGTTTAAAATACTTTAAATCAAAGTATGATCAATTCAACACTTAAAAATAATTCTAAAGAGCTTAGGCCCTGTTTGGGTATTTATTTAAGAATAATTTAAATCAATTAACAATTGAATTAACTTAATGTGAAATTATTAATGGAAAAAAGGTCCGTTTGGTCAAAGTTAAATAGTTTAATTGCCTTATTAAATTGTAATGTTTTGTGTCACATATTCAGGTTGACACACAAATTGTAGAGTACATTCTAATTTTTTTGAGCTTAGCGTGGACCTCAAGGTGAGTGGTTCTCATGCTACGTACTTTCATTAAACCTTTCCCATGTCTCCAAAAACTTATATAGAAGTTGTGGTAAGTATTGAATGCTTTAAATAATGTTTTCTTTCAAAATCATGGTACAACTATTTTACTGTGAATGAAATTCTTGCACTAAACTTTATTCTTTGAATAAAAATTGTTCTTGGTTGAATACCCACAGGTTAATATTGGGTGATCTTTTCCTTGTAGGGAATAATGGTATAAATGTTGTAAATGTGAAAAGATTACTTAGAAATGTTTCGCGAGTGTTATGAAACAAATAAAATGTGTGGTAGGGTTGACAAAACCAATTATGAGGAATAACATGAAACTAGATGAAATGTGTTATGAAACCAAATAACAAGTATTACGAATTGTGGTTTCATAAATAGTTACAGAAAAATGTCGAATAAAACAGAGAACGTTAGTGGCAACAATGGCGATGGCAATGCCAAGGTGGATAGTGTTCCTAATCCCTTAACACTCATTGGTGCTAATCCCATGACAATGACATCAGTTACTTGGATGTCCACAACAGTACCATCAGTTCCAATCAGTCACGTTGAAAAATTAAAAAAATTTACTGGTGTGGATTTCAAAAGGTGACAACATAAGATGTTGTTTTACCTAACCACTTTCGGACTTACAAAATACTTGGTGGAAGATGTTCCTGTCATTGCTAAAAATGAACAGGACAAGCTGGTGCTAGCCACTGTGGATGCATGGGAGCATTCAGACTTCCGATATCAGAATTATACTTTGAACAGCCTGCAGGATGCACTATACAATATGTATTATCTAAAGAACTGTGGGAGTCCTTAGATAAAAATTACAAGATCGAGGATGCTGAGTCAAAGAAATCTGTAATCGATCGGTTCTTGGACTATATGATGGTGGACTCTAAAGCTGTGGTGAGCCAAACACAGGAGATCCAGGTTATCATGCAGGAGATCCACTATGAAGGGATAGTTTTGAGTGAATCCATCCAATCGACGACTATTATTGAGAACTTTCCTCCATCCTGGAAGGAGTTTAAGAGTTACCTTAAACACAAGCGAAAAGAGATGAGTGTTGATGATCTCATCCTCAAACTCCGAATTGAGGAGGACAACCAGAAGGCGGATAGAAGGACTAGAAGTTCTTATTATGCTAAGGAAAATATGGTTGAGCATAGTCAGGGATCTGGTTACAAGAAGAAGTAGATCGAAAAGCAAAAATAGGCTGGAGGGTCCAAGCTAGGACCTAGAGGAGGCATCACTAAGAAGCCAAAGTTTCAATTTGACGACAAGTGCTTCAATGATAAAGTGGGGCACCGTACTTCAGAGTGCCGCAAACCTCAAAGGAAGCCTTATAGGAAACCTACTTAGGCGAATATGACAGAGGTGGAGAATCTCTCCAGAGATGTCACTGATATAAGTTTGTCTGTAGTTGTGTCAGAGGTGAACTTGGTGGGCTTAAACCCCAAGGAGTGGTGGGTGAACACTGGTGTTACCCACCACATATGCTCAGATAGGAGGATGTTTACCTCTTTCCAGGCAACTGCCAAGGGCGAGTAACTGTACATGGGGAACTCGGTTACCTCAATTGTTGAGGGACAGGGCAAGGTGATCTTGAAGATGACTTCAAAAAAAGAGCTGACATTGAACAATGTCCTGTTTGTTCCAGACATCTGTAAGAATCTAGTCTTCGAATTTCTCCTCAGCAAACATGGTTTTCGCATGGTATTTGAGGTTGACAAGGTGGTGCTTAGCAAGGCTGGGGTTTATGTAAGCAAAGGTTATATGGGTTTTTGAGCTTAATGTAATGGTTGTAACCCCTACTGAATTTATGAATAAAGAGAAAATATTCGTTGCTTATTTGCTTGAGTCTTCCAATTTGTGGTATTGTAGACTAGGTCATGTTAATTATGGCTCTATGCGTAGATTAATTTCACTTGAACCACATACCTGCTTTTCAAATTGATAATAATCATAAATGTGAAACTTGTGTTGAGGCAAAGTTGACAAGATCGTCCTTTCAAATAGTTGAAAGAAGTACCAAGCCGTTGGAACTAATTCATAGTGATGTATGCTATTTGAAATTCATATAAACACGGGGAGGTAATATATATTTTATTACTTTTGTCAATGATAGCACAAAATATTGTTGTGTACTTACTAAAGAGTAAGGACGAAGCCATTGGTAAGTTCATTCTTTACAAGAATAAAGTGAAAAATCAACTTAGCAAGAAGATTAAAGTGCTGCGAAGTGATCGCGATGGTGAGTATGAAAGATTGTTTGGTGAATATTGTGCACAACATGGATGGAATCATTCACCAGACCACTGCACCTTATTCGCCTCAGCAAAATGGAGTTGTTGAGCAAAAGAATCGTACTTTGAAAGAAATGATGAATGCTATGTTGATCAGTTCTGGGTTACCACAGAACATGTGGGGTGAAACAATTATTTCTGCAAATTACATACTAAACAAAGTACCACAAAAGAAAATGGATAAGACCCCGTATGAATTATGGAAAGGTCATAAACCTTTATATAAATACATGCGAATGTGGGGGTGTCTTGCAAAAGTGATGATTCCTCTTCCTAAGCGAGTTAGAATAAGACAAAAAACTATTAACTTTGTGTTCATTAGTTATGCACGCAATAGTAGTGCTTATCGATTTTTAGTGTATGAATCTGAGATATCAGATATCCATAGGAACACAATCATGAAATCTAGATATGCATCATTCTTTGAACGTGTATTTCCGTATAGATCCATAAAAGAATCAAGTTTGGTTAAATAAATTTTGAAAAATATTGATGAAAATAATCAAAATCAAAAAGATAAAGTAGATGAGGAGCCCGAGTGTAGCAAGAGAGTTAGAACATCTATATCTTTTGGTCTAGATTTTATAACGTATCTATTAGAAAGTGAGCCTCAAGGCTTCAGAGAAATCCTCTTTGGAGGGTTCTTTATGGAAGGAAGCCATCAAGAGCAAAATTGATTACATCTTACAGAATCATACTTGAGAGTTGGTAGATCTTTCTCTAGGTTGTAAGCCACTAGGACACAAGTGGATTTTCAATAGGAAGATGAAAGTTGATGGATCAATAGATAAGTACAAAGCTAAACTTATAATCAAAAGATATAGATAGAAAGAAAGTCTAGATGACTTTGATACTTATTCACCTGTCACCAGGATTACATTCATTCAGATAATAATAGCAATCGCAGCCTTGAAAAATCTTAAAATACATCAGATGGATGTCAAGACAGCTTTCCTAAATGGGGATTTAAATGAAAAAATTTA
>JAUTBS010400626.1:0-10200 GCA_032361285.1 Aequorea victoria | reverse complement strand
TCATTTTAGATTTATCCTATTTTATTCTCCATGCCTTCATCCCTTTATTTTCTAGGGTTGAACGTCATCTCCCGAGACGTAACGTCTTTATTCTAAGTCTTCGTACTTAACGTTTGTGTTGTGAAAAGTGAGGCATCACAAAATGTATGTTCTTTTTCAGATATAATGTGCAGTTCATTCAATCCTCTTACTTCAATATTAAAGGAAACAAACTAACAGGATCAAATTTTATCGACTGAAAAATAAATCTTGACATTGTCGTGACAGAGAGGACTTCAAGTTTATTTTAACAAAACCATGTTCGACAGAGCCAGTAGAGGGTACACTCGAAAAGGAAGTCTGGTAGAAAGCTGATCAGATAACTCATTGCTATATTTTGGCTTCAATGTCAAATGTGTTACAACACCAACATCAGTATTGACCATTGCCTACGACATAATTATGAACCTTAGGAAAATATTTAAGAATCAGAATCGTGCTGCTAGGATGATAGCTATGTCAAACTTGGTCAACACCAATAAGGTTGAAGGTACCCCGATAAAGGATCATATTCTTAAGATGATTGGAATTCTTAATGAACTAGAGATCCTTGGATCCGAAATGGATGGGGTAACCCAGATTGATTTTGTGCTCTAGTCATTGTAAGAGTCTTTTAAGCAGTTTCGCCTGAGTTTTACGATAAGTAAAGTGGATTACTCGCTAGCACAACTTTTTAAAGAACTGCAGACAGATGAAGGTATTATCAAGAACTAGTATGTGGTGAATGTTGTTGAATGACCATCGACTTCTGACCCAAAATGAAACAAGAAGAAGAAAGAGAAAATTCAGAATCAACACCCAGTTGTTAAAACTAAAGGGAAGACTCAAGGGGCAAGAAAGTAGCCGCCGAAAGGCAAGTGCTATTTTTGCCATCAGTCAGAACATTGGAAGAAGTATTATCCGATCTTCTTAGCAAAGAACGGCAATAAACAAGGTAAAAACTCTTCATTTACAGTTAAAGCATGTTTTTTGGTGGAATCTACAAGAACCTGGTGTATAGATTCAGGAGTCACTAATCATGTCTTTAGTTCTTTGTAGGGGTTCCAGGTAACTAGGCAACTAAATGATAGAGATATGTTTTTGTTCATAGGTGATGCGAATAAAGCATCAGTAGTAGCAATAGGAACTTTTGTTCTTGATTTTTGTAGTGATAAGTGAATAATATTGGAAGATTATTTTTATGTACCTTTAATTTGAAGAAATTTAATTTCTGTTTCAAAATTGGTTATGAATGAATATTCGGTCAAATTTAATAAGAATGTTTCTATTAAATTTGGCAGTTCTTATATCTATTCTGGTACATTGATAAATAATATGTATATTATCAAATCTATTTTACCGGCACTACTTAATACTGAATTGAATAACTCTAATGAAAATTATTTACAAAAAAAAAAGGAATCTTCTTTATTGAACTAAATATATATTTGTCACTTATGCCTTGGGCATATTAATCTCAAAAGGATTCAAAGATTGGTTTCAAATGAGAAATTAAGCTCATTGGAAGTGAAGGCACTTCTAGTCTATGAATCCTACTTGGAAGGTAAAATAACCAAGAGACCGTTCTCGGCTAAGGGTTATAGAGCCAAAAATGTGTTGGAATTGGTTCACTTTGACCTGTGTGGACCCATGACTATCTGTGCAAGAGGTGATTTTGAGTATTTCATCACTTTTATTGATGATTACTCAAGGTTTGGTTACTTTTATCTGATGCACCATAAGTCTGAGTCCTTTGAAAAATTCAAAGTTTTCAAGACTGAGGTGGAAAGGCGGCATGATAAACTAATCAAGACACTACGATGCAATCATGGTGGGAAATACCTCTTGGGAGAGTTTAGGGATTACCTAGTGGAGGTAGGGATTACATTCCAATTATCTGCACCTGGCACGCCTCAGCAGAATGGTGTAGCAAAAAAAAATTAGACTCTTTTGGATATGGTTAGGTCCATGATGAGTTATTCGGATCTTCCTGATTCATTTTGGGGTTTTACATTTGAGACGGCTATATATTTGTTGAACTTAGTTCCATCTAAATTAGTTTCTTCAACTCCCACAGAACTGTGAAATTGGCGCAAGTCCAGTCTAGGAAATGTTTGGATTTGGGATTGTCCAACACACGTGCTGAAAAAGAAATCAAGAAAGTTAGAATCTAAGATAGATGTGTGTCTCTTTATGGGTTACCCTAAAGGCACAAAGGTAGATTTATTTTATGATCCTAAGGACCATAAGGTAGTTGTTAGTACCAATACTCAATTCTTGAAAGAGGATTATATTATGAATTTTAAGCCTAAGAGTAAGTTAATCTTACAAGAGCTAAGAAGAAGTAACCAAACATATGCACCAAATGCACAACAGATAGTATCAAATGATATCAATAACTCATTACCTTTTGGTAGTAGGAGATTTATTGATGATTGGGAACATGTCACTAATACACAAGCTCAACGAGAGCCTTGTCATAGTAAGAGGGTTAGGCAATAGCCTGACAGGTTGGTGTACTTGGGTGAAACACTTTGGTGAAATCCTAGGAGAACATGAAACATAACTCAGAAACTACAACAAAACAATCCAAGACAAGGACTTAGATCTTTGTATGAAAGCTATGAATTCGGAGATGGAATTCATGTATTCAATCATGTATGGGATCTTATTGATTTTTCGGATGCAGTAAAACCTATAGGATGCAAATAGATCTATAAGAAGAAAAGAGGGGTAGACGGGAAGGTGGAAACCTTCAAAGCTAGAATTGTTGCGAAAGGATTTACTCAGAAAGAAGGGATCGATTATGAGAAAATTATTTCGCTGGTAACTATGCTTAAGTCTATCAGGATTCTTTTATCCATTGCAGCTCATTTCGATTATGAAATTTGGCAAATGAATGTCAAGACTGTATTTTTTAATGGAAATTTTGATGAGTACATCTATATGATGCAACCAGATGGTTTCATAGCAAGTAACCAAGTGAGTATGGTATGTAAGCTACAAAGATTTATTTATGAACTTAAGCAAGCATCAAGATCTTGGAACATCCGGTTTGATGAGAATCAAATTTTTTAGTTTTTATCAATATCCAGAGGAAGCCTGTATATACAGAAAAGTTGACGGAAGCATGATGGTATTTCTTGTTCTTTATGTGGATGATATACTTTTCATCGGTAACGATATGGCAGCGTTGTCTACCATAAAGGTGTGGTTGTCAAGGCAGTTCGATATGAAGGACTTAGGAAAAGCCAGTCACATCCTTGGGAACAAGCTTTTGCGAGATCGGGGTAAAAAAATGTTAGACTTATCCCAAGCGCTTTATATCGATAATGTTCTCACCAAATTTAGCATGCGGGATTCGAAGAAAGTATTTCTTTATTTCAAATATTGGATCAATCTATCTAAGGATCAGTGTCATAAAACACCTGATCAGATAGAAAAGATGAAATACATTCCTTATGCTTCGGTAGTCGAAAGCCCCATGTATGCCATGTTATGTACTAGACCTAATATCTGTTTTGCTGTAGACATGATTAGCAAATTTTAGTCTAATCCAGACAAAGAACATCGGATAGCGGTAAATCACATTCTCAAGTATCTGAAAAGAACTATAGATTATGTGTTGGTTTACCAGACTGAGAGTCTTGTGCCCAATGGGTACACTGACTCAAGTTTTCAATCGAATAGAGAATCCAGTAAGTATCACCTGATTCGAGAGATCGTTCAGAAAGGTGATACAGTTGTGATTAAGATTGCATCAGCAGATAACCTGACAGATCCCTTTACGAAGAGTTTACTGGCTAAGACTTTCAATAGTCACGTAAAGGGTTTAAGTTTGAGATGTATGGCCACGTGACTTTAATAAAAAGTGAGAGATTGTTAGAGTTTTTATATAAAATCATGTTCAGACGTTTTATATTATTTTTTAATAATATTTAAATTATTTCAGCTCATTTATATTTGTATTTGTAAAAAATACATTGTTAATTATTTATAATTAATATGTGGTATGTCGGTAATTATACATAATAGAAATTCAGGTAAGTAGAGATTGACTTACTTACAGAAGATCAAAATTTCAGTTATTGTCTAATTAAATTAGTTTATAGCCTAGATAGGGTAGACATCCTATTGGTATAGCTAAAAGCACAATCTCAGTGGTTTATCTTAATCACAGAAATTTGTTCGATAATTCAAGAGAGATTGTGTTCGGAACACCAGGAATGTATTGAACAAGACCAAAGGTGAAATTAAAGTCCATATATTGTCAGGATTGGACTTACACAATTTCACGGTTTGCTCGAGCACACATAGATTTTTAATTCCAAAAAATATTAAATGCTTACGTGTTTTAATATTTATTCCTTTGAATTACTTACGGGTGCGATTCAGTCTCTTTATTTCAATAAACCCTGTAGTTTGGATAATAAATATTAGGATGTGATCAGTGTTATATTTCGGAGGAATCCATATCTAGAATAATTTTGGATTATAATATCCCCTTGATAAATTCATAAGTTTTGATACTACCAGTAAACCTGATCAGTGGATTATTAATTTAATATGGTAGTGTATCAAATAAGTTAATTTTTTTTTGACGACGTAAAATTTCAACCAGCCCAACTTGTCATCCAGTACAAGATCTTATGGAATAAGTTGAATTTAGTAATCAAGGATTGTAGATGTTGATAAAATTAAATTGTTAGTAATTAAATTTTACTAAGCGAGTATTAATAACTTGACATGGAGAATCATATTATGTGCTATATAACTCGACAAATAAAAACTCTTATCTTTATGATCTGAGATAATTAAATTGGAGTGCAATTGTAATTATTTAGTAGAATTAATTATAATTAAAAGAACTAGAAATATATTACAGGATGCTGATATATAATATTTTAATTCTTTTGATAACCAATTTAATTATTATTATTGGGTCCTCAGTGTAGTCCATAATCGCAGATCAAGTTCCTCCTCTCCCTTGGCCCAATCTATAAATATGAAGCTTATTGTGATTTTAGGTCACAACTCATATTTGTAGACGACGACTAGGATTTTGAGAGATCAGAAGAAAGAGAGAGAGAGAGGGGCGGCCACCGGTGACCACCTATCAGGCAATTTTGATCTCGTGATTTGGATCATACACCGGAGATCCGAGAATTCATTATTGCGTATCTGATTCAAACCTACCAGAATTATCAAGTAAATTTTTGAACTCTGGGTAATCGATCTAATATTCGTATTAGCGTCTAATTTAAGATCCGTCGACATTTTTATTTCGTGAATCCATCAGGATGCACTCCGCATCACTATCATCCATTCATTGTTATCAATATTAACTTGAATAAAACTTATATCAACTACAAGCTAATCATATAATCAGATAGAGGATGCACAATCCCCAATAATGAAAATTAACGTCACTGCTCATCTTTATAAAAATTTTGATTTAAAGATCTCATCGAGGTCTCATACTCACATCACACGACTTCCAACTTCAATCGTATCATGGTGGACAGACTATCTACCCTGTAACAAGATCTGCAATCACAAGTGATTATAGAAGAGTGGCTTTAACATCATAATGAAAAGTACATCAACACAACACTTGAAAACTAAGAGTAATAATTTCATGAGTTTTCTCAAACACCATTATAAATAAAAAAAACTTTTAAAACAAAAAGTTCATACTTTCACACAACTTGCCTACAGATATTTCATAAAGAATTTTATATAGAAAAATACTTTCTCATGCTACTCATTCAGAAATTTATATTTTCATTCTACGATTCACAAGCCCAACTCATAACGTTTTATAAAAACTCTTTCATATTTTAAACATATGGCCTTACAACCCAACTTTAACGATTTATAAATATTTTCATGTTTCAACGCCCAACCCTATAACCCATTCTTTTAAGTTTAGAAAATAATTTCTAGATTTCTCAATATACGGCTCTATAGCCCAAAATAGTTTTAAAAGCTTTTCTCAACAACATATAACTCTGTATCTCAACTTATAAATGCTTAATAGCATAACTCTGTATCTCAACTTATAAATGCTTAATAGCATACATACATGCTCACAAGCACATACACATACTACGTCCTCCGGTGGCCAAGTAGTCGTTTACCTGATGACCAGGAGTTCTAACGATATAATTACCGTAATGCCTACTTTTGGACAAACATACGACCACTTTTGGGCAACACCTAAACTTGATTTCTTAAGAAGTGTTACTTTCAAGTCTTCTTCTCTTAATCATAATGGAATTATAATCTGGTTCTTGGGTTAAGATTATGGGGTGTAACCCTGTATTGGAACATGGGTGTCCTGTCACGTGACGCGATCGGGTACATATCTATCTATTTAGTAGTGTGGGAGGTAAGCATCTTTATGACTTTTTGACTTATCTAATTTCTTCATTTCCCTTTTTCTCTTCTTGATTGTACATTCTTTTTTTGTAGATGTGGTACTTTGAGTATTTCCTGACTCTAGCTCCCTATTGCTCTCTTCCGGTGGATGGGGCTTTTTCTTGTGAAGAGAGGTGGATGCACCAGTACATGAAAAAATAGAGAAACATTGTTTCTCTCCTTGTTGTGAAGACAACCCTTGGCACTATGACTGCTGGATAGGTGAGTGCATACCTGGGCTTCCTTTCCTTATTGCTTTTGTCAATGTTTACTTACTTATCGACCCTTCTTCTCCAGGTTGGATGGAGTCTCACGGAGGGCATGCCTTAGACCGAATTCTTTGTACGTACTGAGACTGTATCTCAGCAGTGAATTTTTTTTTAGGCCCCCATTGGGCGGGAGTGGTATTGGGGCGAGAGGGTTTCTCATTAGTCCTTGGGGTCTGGTATTTTCTATAATCCCGCACCTCCTACTCATCTCATAAGGGATACATATTGTTAACTAAAGTGTGATCGTAGAGGGGGGTGAATAGGATCTTAAGAAACTACTTAAGTTTTAAACATTATTTAAAATAATTATAAACTAGCAACCTATAGATGCATATACAAGAAAGATATTGAGGATAGAGTTAGAGAGTGACACCAAGATTTATAGTGATTCGGCTATCCCAGCCTACATCCACTCCTCAAGCACCTCTTGAGAATTTTGCCACGAGGATAAAGCACTTACGGATGCACTCCAAACCTTTACAAGATCCACACAGCTGCATTATGAAACTTTCACCACTTCTAACACTTGTGATCTTTTACAGAAGATGATTTAAGCTATGTTCTAAAGCTCGCAGGCTTCTAGTACTTGGGATCTTCCCCTTTGTGTGCTACACCACACACAAATATCAGTAGCAAGTGACTCACCTATACTTTACAGAGTTGTTGTGATTTTGATGTTAGAACATTAAACATAATGTACTCTCTTTAAAGAGCAGATAATACAGTAAACTCTCAAATAGCAAAGAAAAATACAAAGAATGAGTAGATTGTAGAATTGACTTCTCTATAGATGGCGGAACTGAACTTCTCATGAACTGATGTAATGTGATTGATGTCTCATTGATGATCTTCGTATCAGACTGGGAGTGAGAGTATGAGAATGAGAATGATGTATTCTTTGTATATTGAGTTCTGTATTCTCAATGGTGTGTTCTTCTCAGCTCTTCATTGAATAAACTGCTCTTCAAATAGACTGTAAGAATATAGCCATTTATTGTCAACGATCTGATCTTCCTTGAATCAAGCTGATTGATTATTGAACTGATTTCATTTGATTTGATCTGATCTTCAATTTAAATTTTGATCTTTATAGAGCCGTTGCTTTTCAAAAACCATTCTGAAAATAATGTTGTGTCCAACTGTATCAAATCCCTAAAATCACATAACTGATATTCCTTGATTTCTTTCATGGATCTTGGTGATCTAATTTGAGATGTTTTAGGATCATATCTATAAGTAAAATCTATCATTAAATCACGCTAAAAGTCAAACAAATCTTCGCAGGATTCACGTGATGAGATCGCGCACTTGTGTTAACTCACATTGAGTTGTGTCGACCCAAGTTCCTTAAATTATATAATATGCTTACTTTGTGTCGACCCATGTGGAGAGGTGTCAACTCATGTTCCATATTTCTCGGCTGTATGTCGACTCATGTACTGGTTATGTTGACTCAAAATATTTCAGCCTCTATTTCTGTCTCAGGCCTTCAGTTGTGCCGACTCATGTGGAGAGGTGTGTCGACTCAAAAAGTTGAAGCCTCTATTTCTTTGATAGGCCTTCACTTGTGTCGACCCATATGATGCTTGTGTCGACTCAAACTATCTTGTGTCTACTGAGATGATGCATTGTGTCGACTCAGGCTTGCTGTAGATGGAACTCCAGAGAGTGAAGTGTTTTGGGTCAACTCACATATGCCTTGTGTCGACTCATGTTCGTCTATCTTGCAAAGTGTCAAGAGATGTCTCTGTTGTGCCGACTTAAAAGTCTTTTGTGTCGACTCAAGAGGGCTGAATTCATCCGAAATGATTTGCTTTGATTCTGAGCTTTAAGTCATGTTTGGTAACCGCTTTAAAGATTCCTGAAACATCTTAACAGCTCAATAACATATATGGTCAACCTCAATCATGGGTGTTAACCTTTCATAGATATTTAAATCTATTTGAATAATTTTGATTTATATACAAAAAGATATTTTTTACAAAAATATTTAATCTTTATTAAGATTTTGTTTGTTATCATTAAAATCAATTAACTCATTATAAAATCTTGGGGCTAACAATCTCCCCATTTTCGATGATGTCAAACAATTTAAATACATTCATCAATGTAAGAAAAACTTTTTTATATGATACATCAACTGTTTTGAAAAGCTTCCCTTAAAGATATGCTTCCTTTTACAAAGATATTTCAAAAATATTTTTATCAAGATATAAATCAAACATGATAAAATATTTACTTGATACCAATAGGATATAATCAAACATATTCATGACATAATTATTTTATGACAATTTGATACCAATTATTGATTATAAATAAAACATATTCATGACAGAACAATTTGATACCAATATTTATAACAAGATAATACCAATTACAGAGTAAACAATTATTTGAGAGATGGTACCAATCAAACATTTAGTTGACAGATGATACCAAAATCAATTATAGGACTAATTGATGCAACAATTCATACATACACATTCTGTTTTCTGTACTGTTATTTTAAGAATTTGATGTAGGTGCTTCTTCTTTTTATATATTCTTATCCTTGCTTATCTTCTTACTATTTTTTTTTATTTTTACTCCCCATTTGTCATCTCAAAAAAAATCATGTATAATGGGACATCAACCATGAAAAATGAAAAATATGCATACAAGTAATCAGAGACAACATTCATAACCACGAGATCAACTATTCATAAGAACAATACACGTAATAGAAAAAAAAAACATTTCATCAACAATGTATGTTCTGTGTACAGCCCGGAGAGAATTTTTACAGAGAAAACAAAAGAAAAGATAGAAAAGCTATTTAGAAGTCATTCATGCGTTTCTTCCATTTAGCTTCGCGTTGTGCATATATTTATTCTTTGTCTTTGTGTTTTCATTTGTATGTGGTTGCTTTTTTATTCTCTTTTACTTGCATTTGGGTGAAGAGGGCAGACTCAAAGAAGTTTGTCTTGTCTTTCGTCTTAGCTGACTCAGCCATTTTTTTCTTTTCTTTCCCTAAAGTCTAGGCCTTTTTCTTGGAGGTGGCAAACTTAAAGTCTTGAGCCGAGATTTTCTCAATGTGAACTCCTTTGACTGGAGCTATGCCTTGGTTGAGGTTTTCTCGAGAAAGTCTTGCAGCTTTTTCTTCAAGAGTCTCCAACCTTATTTTTGTCCATTCCATGTAGTCCTGAATCTTCCTTAGGACCTCATTCATCTTGTCAGTGGTTCTGTGGTCATACTCAATTCGTATGCTCTTCAGTAGTATAGTACTGAAAACATGGAACTCATTTATCTGTTGCTTCATGTCTTGACCTAAGGTGAGGCCAGATAGGCAAACACCATCTATTTGGTCATTGAGTTTAGACAGAATGCGATTGAGCCTAAGTTGCTCACTGACCATGTGTCCTTGTTGTTCTTGGAATTTCTCAATTTGAAACTCATAGAAGTTCATTATTTCATTGAGTTTCTTGTTAATCAACAAGATTGTCTAATTTGG
>JAUTBS010400615.1:0-10200 GCA_032361285.1 Aequorea victoria | reverse complement strand
CCCATGAAGGATGAGTATTCATTTGACTTATAGATTGTCAAATTTTGATAATGGCTTACTTGGTTTATTGGGCCAAGACCCATGAATCATAGCCGGTCACCATTCCCAAAATTGGGGCGTGACAAGTTTAGTATCAAAGCAAAAAAAATTCAAAGTAAAAGATTTTAAAAAGTGCATTGCATCATGTCTTAGAGAGGTCTGGATCCCCGAAATCATTATTCTAGTAAGTGTTAGTATTAGTATTTACCTTATACAAGTTAAATTGTTGATATGAATAGATGGCTCGACCGCGACGTACTGTGAACTCCGCTAATGCATCGATTGGAAATGCACGAGGGCGCACTCCAGTTACCACCCCGTGACCAAAACTCCAGAAGTTTCAACAGTTCCAATTGTGCCGGAAGTCCCAACCGTACCTATTGCCCCAACTACCCCAGCTGCCGATGGGACCCTGCAAGCCCTTCAGGCACTGGTAGGTATGTTGGCAGGGCAATAGGCTCAACCCCGAACGACGAGTGAAGACATATCGATGAGCCTGTACAAAGGTTCCACGTTTGAGAAGTTCACCAAGGTACACCCTCCGGTATTTAAGGGATTGACAAATTCTGACGACGCAGAGTCGTAGAAGCTGAAGATCGAAAAGATTTTTGAACGTTTAGGATGCACCGATGGCCACAAGGTGTCACTAGCAACATATGTCCTGGAAGGTCAAGCTGAACACTGGTGGCGAATGGTTAAGCGCCAGTTCGAGGGAAAAGAACAAGAACTGATCTAGAAGAAGTTTCTGGAACTATTTGATAAAAAGTATTACCCTGTAGCCGTTAAGAAGCAGAAGCAAGTAGAGTTCTTAACAATAGAATAAAAAGGGATGACTGTCACAGAGTATAAAGCTAAGTTCATGGAACTGTCAAGATTTGCACCGCAGTACGTTGCGGATGAAGCGGACAAAGTGGTGATGTTTGAGAGGGGCCTGCGTCCTGCCATACGCAGCCGGGTGTCAATATTGGAGTCAAAGTCTTTGTCGGAGATAGTGACCAAAGCTCTTCTGGCAGAGAAGAGTCTAGATGACGCGCAAAAACACCGAGAGTCTCAGCCTAAGAGGTTCAGGGACTCCAAACCAACTGCAGCAGGAGGTCAGAATGGAGGAGGAAAACCTAACAAAAAGGCTTATACCCAGGCCCAGCCTCGAAACCAGAACGGAGGAGACATGAAGCCACAGACTTGGAACCCGTGCAATCAGTGTGGGAAGGTCCACTCTCATAGACAGTACTGTGATGGGACACCAAATACCTGTTACAACTGTGACAAGATCGGACTTCTATCCACTTACTGCAGGAGTAAAGGCACGGGAAGTCAGCAGCAGCAACAACTAATCCAAGTTTAGAAACCACCAGCCTATATCACTGGATCAACCTCAGAACAGCAAAACCAGCAAAGACAATAGCCCACTCACAACAAGGCTCAAGGCCAAGGAGCACCCACTCAAGGGCGTGTCTATGCACTTACTCGTGAGAAGGTCGAAGCTTCACCTTCTGTAGTACAAGGTATCATCACTATATCTTCCGTACCAGCTAAAACACTTATAGACTCGGGTACTACTCATTCATTTGCTTCACCAGAATTTTTGCACCGATTGGCATTAGCAACTGAACCTATGAATAACTGCCTATCTGTGTTCACACCTTTTGGGGACACCGTTCTTCTCCGAAACATATATCGTCTAGGAGTTATTGAAATAAGTAATAGGATGTTACCAGTAGACCTCATTTTGTTATCCATTCGAGATTTCAAAGTTATCTTATGAATGGATTGACTTTCCAAGAATCACGCAACAGTAGATTGTTATCACAAGCGTGTAGTTTTCAGTATCCCTGGGCAACCCAAGTTCTTATTTCAAGGAGACGTAGGGTTGTAAGCCCTTCATAATAATCGGATGTTGTGGAAAAGTTGTGAAGGTCTTCTAGCTTCGGTAATAAACACGAAAGGATCTGACGCAAAGATGAACGAACTTTTTATTGTAAAGGAATTTCTTGATGTTTTTCCTGAAGATCTAACTGGTGTTTTTCCGGATCGTGAAATTGAGTTCACGATAGATCTTGTTCCTGGTACTAGGCCTATCTCCAAGGCACCGTACAGAATGACACCTCTAGAGTTAAGGAAGTTGCAGACTCAGTTGCAAAAGTTAATAGATAAGGGTTATATCGGACCCAGTGTGTCTCCATGGGGAGCTCCAGTCTTGTTCGTAAAGAAGAAAGATGGGTCAATGCGGATGTGCATCGACTACCGCGAGTTGAATAATGTGACAATCAAGAATAGGTATCCGTTACCTCACATTGACGATTTATTTGATCAGCTGCAAGGAGCACAGGTTTTCTCCAAGATTGATCTATGGTCTGGTTATCATCAGCTGAAGGTCAGGGAGGCGGATATCTCAAAAACGGCTTTTAGAACTCGATATAAGCACTATGAGTTTTTGATTATGCCTTTTGGGTTAATCAATGCCCCAGAAGCATTCATGGACATGATGAACCGAGTGTTTAAGCCACAGTTGGATCGGTTTGTCGTTCTGTTCATCGATCATATTCTGATCTACTCCAAGAGTAAAAAGGAGCACGAGAAGCATTTGAGAGAAGTCTTGCAAACTTTGAGGGAGAAAAAGTTGTATGCAAAGTTTAGCAAATACGAGTTTTGGCTGGACAGTGTGTCTTTTCTCGGACATGTTACCGGCAAGGATGACATATCTGTTGATAGCAGCAAGATCAAGGCAGTTGTCGATTGGCCGCAGCCAATGTCAGTAACCAAGATACGCAGTTTCTTAGGACTGGCAGGCTATTTCCGACAATTCGTTAAAGGATTTTCTCGGCTTGCTCTATCGCTTACCAATCTCACCCAGAAAGGAGTAAAATTTGAATGGACAGATAAGTGTGAGCATAGTTTCCAAGAGTTCAAGAAGAGGTTGACTTCAGCACTGGTCTTGGCTCTACCAACTGAATGAGGGAACTTTATAATCTATAGTGATGCATCGCACCAAGGTTTGGGTTGCGTCTTGATGCAACACGGGAAAGTGATCGCGTATGCATCTCGACAATTGAAGGTTCACGAAAAGAACTACCCACTCATGACTTAGAATTAATAGCCATTATTTTCGCACTGAAGATATGGCGGCCTTATCTTTATGGGGAATCCTGCGAGATTTATACTGACCACAAGAGCCTGAAGTATATCTTCACACAGAAGGATCTTAACCTGAGGCAAATGAGGTGGCTCGAGCTGTTGAAAGACTATGATGTGGACATACTCTACCACGAAGGAAAAGCGAATGTGGTGGCTGATGCTTTAAGCAGGAAGTCCTCGGGAGGTAGCTTAGCATCTTTAACAGTTCAACCCCAGTTGTTGGAAGACTTGAGAAGAATGAGAGTAGAACTGTAACAACATGGAGAAACGACTTTATGTTATCAACTCACAGTTAAGCCGACGTTATTGGAGAGAATCCGTGTAGCTCAACGGGATGATCATCAATGCAAGAAGATTATGGAAGAGTTGCAAAAAGGAGAGGTTAAGGATTTCAACGTCAGTGATGATAGAGTTCTCAAGTTTAGAAGTCGGGTGTGTGTACCTGTCAACAAAGAGCTAATGAAGGAGATTTTAACTGAAGCTCATAGTTCAGGATACAGTATTCATCTTGGAGGCACGAAAATGTACCAAGATACCCGAGAATATTTTTGGTGGAGTGGAATGAAAAGGGATATAGCAGAGTTTGTGGCGCGATGCTTGACTTGTCAGCAGGTAAAGATCGAACACCAAAGGCCAGCAGGGAAACTTCAACCATTGCCACTACCTGAGTGAAAATGGGAGAACATCACCATGGACTTTGTGTCTGGTTTGCCGCATACTCGTAGTGGGCATGACGCAGTGTGTGTGATCGTGGATCGACTCACAAAATCAGCTCACTTTATTGCTATAAAGATGACATATTCTTTAGAACGGTTGGCACAACTGTATGTGCGAGAAATAGTCCGACTACATAGTTCACCTGTCTCCATAGTTTCGGATCGTGATCCACGGTTCGTCTATAAATTTTGGAGTACTTTGCAGTCAGCTATGGGTACACGGTTGGATTTTAGTTCAGCTTACCACCCGCAGACTGATGGGCAATCTGAAAGAACCATTCAGACATTAGAAGACATGTTGGGGGCTTGTGCTCTAGAGTGGAAAGGTAATTGGGACGATCAATTACCACTGATGGAGTTTTCATACAACAACAACTACCATTCGAGTTTGGGGGTAGCACCATATGAAGCTTTGTATGGGCAGAAGTGCAGATCTCCACTATGCTGGTATGAAGTTGGCGAGAGGCAGCTTCTTGGATCGAATTTGGTAGAAGACGCGACATAAAAGATTTTTGTTATCAGGAACAAGTTATTAGCAGCTCAAAGTCGACAAAAGAGCTATGCTGATTCACGGAGAGGAGACTTGGAGTTTGCTGTCGGTGACATGGTATTCCTCAAGATTTCACCTTGGAAGGGAATTATTCGATTCGATAAGAAGGGGCAGCTGAGTCCCCGATACATTGGTCATTTTGAGATACTTGATCGAGTTGGCGAGGTAGCTTATTGGGTGGCTTTACCTCCTAGCTTAGTTGGCGTGCATAATGTCTTTCACATTTTAATGTTGAGGAGGTATATTCATAGTCCGACCCATGTCATAGATTACGAGGCGCTTCATGTTTGGGAGGACCTGTCTTATGAAGAACAACCGGTACTGATTCTGGATACGAAGGAAAAAGTTCTACGGAACAAGCGGATTCGTTTGGTCAAGATCCTCTGGCGCAACCACAAAGTAGAGGAAGCTACGTGGGAACGCGATGATGACATTCGAGAACGCTATCAACAATTGTTCTCTTAAGGTTAGTTCTAAATTTTGAGGGCGAAATTCCTTTAAGGGTGGGAGAATGTAAAACCGGTAATTTTTAAAATTTAAAAAAAGATTATTATTCGTTAAGGAATTTAATAAATTAAATTAATAAAATAAATAAAAAGGTGAGTTGATTTAAAAGTAGTGTTTAAATTTAAAACTCAAAAAAATCTTAATTTTATAATTTTGATATTAATTGCTTCAGTTAATTAAGAGAGGAATAAGAATTAAAGGAATAAGTTAGTTAAATAAAATATAATTCACTAAAGAATTTCAAAAATGATAATTAATTTAAAAGTTCATTTAAGTTTTAATGGAATTATTAAATTGGTTAATTAAGCTAATAAAAAGAATGTTAAAGAAATAGGAAAATGAAATAAAGAATAAAGAATAAAGAAAAAAGATGAAAAGTTTCAGCAGATTAAAAGTGAATGAATGTTACAATTCGTGCTTCTTAAAAACAACCAAATGCTTCGGTTATGAGCTTAATGGCAGAGAATTATGGATTTTGAGGGAGTTGAAACATCACCCTTTCACTATAAATACAATGAGAGACTCTGATTCCTTCACAACCATCTCTCAAACACCAGAAGCTTTTTCTCTTCCCCTGTTCGCCGTTCTCCCAGTTCTTTCTCATCTTCCTCACTCCATGTTCTTCCATTCTTCTTCATTGCACAAATTAGCATAGTTTTGTTGTCATTCTTCCCATAATCAACCGTTAGTTGTTGTCATCGACACGAGTATTGGTCTTGGTGTCGATCGCAGAACACATCGTCGTCATCATCATCCACTATGGGTCTTCATCATCAATTAGTGATCTTCGATAAGTTGGACATACTCTGTTTTCAATTTTGTATAACAGTAGTAATACATCTTTGTATACATATATGAATCATCCTATCAATTGGATACAGAATAATAAACAAAATTTAGATTCTGTAAAACATTGAAATCAGATGAAGAATTGAGAAATATAGATATGTAAATATTTTCATAACAGTGAATATATATATCTATATACGAAATCAAGCTCTTAAGTTATTGTGTAATTGAATTGAAAAATTGATTAGAAACTTCCTAAAACATCATAAAATAACATATATGAAGGTTAATGTAATGCCCCGAAAATCTCGGTTCGTTAAGAGACGTAATTATAGTAAATAAGGTTATGCTACTGGCAAACATTCGAAACTTGATTAATATTTAATATACGGTAATAATGTTTAGAGTTCTTGCTGTTCACATTGTACGTCCTATTTTAAGTTACAAGCCAACAAAATAAAACTTAATAGAAATTACAATCAGCACTAAGCCACGGCTCGATGCACTCCTCTTCTTGCTCTGCCGGTATCGATCCTTCCTCAAAACCTGGCATGAAATGTCATGAGCTGCGAAGCCCATAAAGAATCTCCCGAACACAACATTTCTACACTTAAATACATACAACAAGATATAACAGAATATGATATGCGAAATTGATGTAAACTCTGATGCATGACTAGGAATCTTTTACGCCGAAAGGATCCAACAAAACATACTACCCAAAACTTAACACTTGAACTTGAGAAAATATACTGCTAGACAGTCGGATACAATCCCCCACAGCAGCCCCATGATTCACAGTGGGTTACATACCCACCAGTTCAACGAAATTCCCGAGTAAAACAGATCCGAAAGACCCACCATGTCACACAATGAGCCGTAGCCGAGTGATATACTCAACTAGCTTATGTATGCCCCAAGGGCGGCAGGGCACAGTCAGGTGAACCACCCCGTTACCACCGTCCATCTGAGTCCCTAACTGCTGCTAAAATCTTAGTTCGACGCGGTGCACCACAAAACACGATACTCATCAACTGGTCATAACATGGAAGGACAGCCGCCTTCTCCATCACACAATCACAACCCAAATCACATTCATGTGAACTCAACAAACACAAATTCCAACCGAAATCAAACCTAGCCGAACTAGACGCAAGGTGAACACCCCACCCAAGACTCGGTCCATGCATGTGATATGTCATAACATAAGATGAGAACATAACTAAGTATTCCAGTCATAAAAAAATATTTAAACTCATGGATGATGCTTAAACAAGAAACAAACAAGACTTAAGGTTCATGGAGCATTAAACACTTAAATTTCTCAAAGCAGAGTTATTTACAGAATCTATTATAGTGCTCTAAAATACTTTAAAGCTATCAAACCTTGTTGTAAAATCATGAAAATGTACATAGAGCTAAATAAAGGTGTTATATACATTTTTCATGAAGGGACCTAAAGCTGGTTGCAAACAGAAAGGGGTCTAAAAAATAATAGAACATAGGCTGTCAGAATAAGGACCTGTTTGGAAACAACTTCATAACTAAAAATGTACTTGCTGAACTCAACTTCTGTAAAAAGGAGGTGAAACTAGACTCATATATCTATGTTTTGATATGTGTATCAACTTAAGGGAATTTTTATGGAGAGAGATATGAAGGTTCAAAGTTGACTATCAATCTGCCTCAACTGTCACCGATGTTTCTAAATTGTCAAAGGGGTTCAAAAATACATTTTTTTGCTTAATCAAAAATCATACATGTTTAAGACAACTTAAATAAGCTCTGGTAAAAACAGCTTTTTAGTTAGGCCCTGTTTGGTTCCCTCAAAAATTGTTGGAAAGGATTTATTATTGATCTGTCATTTTTTATTTTATACTTTCTTAATAAATCATCACTACCTCCTATTTTTACCAAACAAGGCATGCTCAAAACACATTATAACAATATCATATAAGCATATAAATATTCACAACAAGTCTCTACATTATTTGTTCTTCATTTAATGTTCCTTTAAAATGTCCATAGAACAAGTTCAACATTCATGGTTCAAGGTTTCAAGGTCCTTAGTCCATTTTCATTATTTTTGTCCACCATTTTTATCTTGGAGAAGAGATGAGTTTAAGAACATATTGTTATGGAAGAAATAAGATATTCTAAGAGATTCTTACATTGTTTGTTCTTTATTTAATGATCTTTTAGAAAGTCCATAGAACAAGGTCCTAAACAAAACATCCTAGGTTCTAAGTCCTAGGTCCATCTCCTTCTATTCTTGGTCCATTAACTTATCTTAGAGAGGTTTAGAGGCAAGAACATGATATTTAAGTAAAGAAATAATAAGTTCTAGGAGATCCTTACTTAATAGTTCTTAGGTTTGAAGGTTGGACTAAAGCTTTGAGTTTGATCTCTTTTCCTCCTTCTTTCTTTTTCTCCTGCTCTTTTTCTTAGGGCTTCCGAGCTCCTTGGAGGGTAGAGAGAGAGTGGAAAGTTGGAAAGAAAAGTGGGAGAAAGTGTGGAGAATGAGGGATATTTATAGTTGAAAAATACAAATTTTTGGAATTAAATTTAATTAAGTCTCATGAAATTAGTCATGTAAGGATCACTATTGGGACACTATTGAGGCACTATTAGGGTACTTCAAATAGTTGATGGGAATTGGGAAAATGATGAGAATTTGGGAAATTATTGCATTAATTTTTCTTTGGGTAGTTTTCTCCCATAATTTAATTAATCTATGTATTCTTATGATCATGAATTATTTTTTTAGTATATAATTATTTCCTACAATAATTTAATTAGTGTAGAAATGAATTTAAATTGTGTTGGAATGAATTTAAAATGTCAAACAATAATTACTTAAAATTTAAGCAAGTTGTCCAATCTTTTTCTTTTCATTTTTCATTTTTTTTAAAACAAAACATCACCTCAAGTCCCACTACATGGCTGCCGGCCAAGGGCTGTTTGGGCATTTCAAAATTATTTTATTTTTTGTATTTTTTTATAATTTAGATAATTCACGTGGGTCCCATTTTAATATTTAATTAAAAATTGGTCTTTTATGTAATTTCCAAGACTTAATTTATAAAATGGGTTAATTGTATTTAATTGGCTTTTAAATTAAAATTTAATTCATCAACTTAATTAATGAGTTCATGTGCTTGAATTTCCATGTTGAATTTTAATCCAAAATCTCATGTTTGATTTATGATCTAGGTGACCAAATTTTATTTTTCAAACTTAATTTAATCTTAATTAAGTTATAAGTTCAAGTGGCTAATCATTTGATTATTTAAAGTGTTGAACCCTTTTATTAACACAATTAGGGTCTATGTAGATTGAATTCTAGGGTTTAAATTCTTTGTTAGACAGGTTAGGGTAAGATTACGCCTAAGTTAAAGTGTCGGCGAACAACGGGTCTTTACACCTAATCAACTTTAAAAATATGTAGATTATGATTTGATATTTTACTTGATTTATGTGATATGTGAATTTGTTGTCTTGCACCTGTTAGGTTTGGAGTGATACACCTCCTCGGACACCATCCTCGTTTTGTGTGCATAATCATCTTTACACAGTGAGTCATAGATACTTTAATTACTTGCTTTTGAAGGAAGTTCTAGTGTGAAATGGTTCATTAAATAATTATTTTACTTTGCAAAGATGTTGAGATTTTTTAGTATGAGCATGGATATAACCGTTTTCATTTCAAACGTATTACTGCATGATTTTTGCCTCATACGAGTTACTCGTCCGCTCGGGTGAAGAACATTGAGGATGATGTAATAAGGATGGAGCTCATTGTCAGGTGACCTATGGATTTATATCTTTCCCATGTTATTTGTGGGGTTGCTACCTACCATGGCTAGTTATGCTTCTGTTGAGCAGTATCTATTATTCGAAGAATGACCATAGATAGGGTTTTTTTTTAAAAAAATTAGTTTAAAAATAATTTAAACAATATCAGTAATATATATATATAATCACAGAGATAATTATAATAGTAGTAAAGAGATAGAGAGAGAGATGACACCATTATTTTTGTAGTGGTTTGGCTATTTCAGCCTACGTCCACTCCTCAAGCTCTCATTGAGATTTTCCACTATGTGAGAGCACTTTCCGGTGTACTTCCAACATTTTACAAGCTATCACCAAGCTGCGTTCCAAAGCCACCAGGCTTCTAGCACTTGTGATTTCTGCTTCAGTTTCTTACAGAAGACTCACCAAGCCGCATTCGAAAATCTCTAGGCTTCTAGCACTTGTGATCTAATGTTCCAAGCTTTTTCAAAGACTCACCAAGCTGCGTTCCAAAGCTCTCAGACTCCTAACACTTTTGATATTTCTTTTTGTGTGCTAAACCACACACAAAGAATAGTACATGGTGACTCACACTTACTTTTACAATGAGTAGTAAAAATAAGAAGTACTCTCTGTGAAGAGTTGATTTTTACACTGTAGCACTTTTAA